>JAHPZR010051159.1:0-20000 GCA_019787425.1 Platygyra sinensis | reverse complement strand
AGACGCACATCCAGAAATCATCATTTCTAATGAATACCACATTATACAGCGCTGGAACATCTACCAAGACCATGCCCTACGAAACACTGGCATGATAAAATACCTTCTCTTTTATAATCTACACTCGCTTTCCACGTGGCAAGCAAGCTTTGGGGTTCGAGCTAGAACACCTGTTATTATTGACGATAAAATCTATTCTTATCACGTTCCCGGGGCGTGGCAAGGAACTTTCAATGGTAAAATCAAGGTAATTCTGACCGATTGCCTTTTACTTCATTAGTCGAACGCCGTTAATTTTCTCTTGCAAAGGAGACTTAGATCTGAAGCGTCTTGTGCAGATTTTATAGCTTTTATTATCGCAAGGACAGACTGGGAGAAAACAGGGCATAATAATAGCACCTTTGAGGGAAAAAGTCGTCCACTAAGTGTGGAAAGTTGTTTTTTTTCGGTCTCAATCGTCCACACAGTTCAAGAAAGCACTTCCACGTTGCCACTTGCGCTAACGTAAAATGCTTAGCACAGCTTTTTTCGGAAATTTTTAAGACTTTTATTAGTCAAGGTTTAAATTTAAGCCCTGTGTAAAGATATTCCTCTTTCGTCTTACACTAAGCACAAATAACGGTGTTAAACTGCATTATAATACTTACTTGTTTAAGAAAAGTTCATAAAAATGCCTTTAAGAGGAAAATAAAACCAACACTTCATGAAATTCTAGCTTCAAAAGACTTACATTGATCTTCCCGCAGAAATCATTTAAAAAGTAAAGCTGAATTATTTTTTTCATACTTTGTATGTATTCATTAATATCATTAATATCGTTTCGTTTATCTACAGTCTCTTGTCATAACTGTTGTCAATTCCACCTTGTCACCCACAGAGGGATCACATGAGATAGCATTGCGCCTGCGTGAACTCAGTGCGTTGTTGCCTTCTTGGTGAACAGATTGTCTTTTCTGTCCTGCAAAAACTTGGTTTTTGCTACACACAATGCCGCCTGATTCGCCTACCAAATCATCGAAAGAAATTCATGTAGAGATGCACCCGGCACCAGGAGACAGACTTTCCAAGTCTTCGAGACGCGGCAATGACAAAGACGGGAAAAAGGTCATAATTGACTCCCGTCAAAACGAAGAAGACATGGCGAGCGCTCAGATCAGTGCTTTGCAAAAGTCTATGGAACAAGGCTTTTCCCGGATGGCCGAGTCGTTGACCACGGCCCTAACACAAACCCTTGAGAGGTATGTTTGTGAGGAGGTCACCGAGGGTGACTTAAACGACAATAATTTGTCAAACCCGTCACAAGACAAACCCAGCGAGAAGGCGGGAAAATCGTCTTCATCGAGCGAGCAGATGGATGTTGATGTCTCGGTCAATGACCTTTTGTCTGATGCCAAAGAACATGGCACTGGAAAGCAACATGAAGTCGAGGAGTCAGTTGGAGACTTCCTTAAAACTGTTCAAAATGACCTGAAGTCGGAGGAGACGGGACCTCCCATCCATGAAGAGCTCGCTAAAATTGTGACTCGTCTCGTGCGAGACGGCATGTTAGAAGAACGGCTGCAAGACAAGCTAAACAAATATCCACAGCCGGAAAACTGTGAAGGTTTAACGAAAGTTAGAGTTAACCAACTGATTTGGGACAACCTCAGTTCCACCATCAGGTCACAAGACTTGAAATTCCAAAAAGTGCAAACGTCTATCGTTAAGGGCATGACGGCTCTTGTTCGCGTCACTGACGCCATCTTGAAACGAGTTAATGAGATAAAAGGCGGGAAAGTGCTCGCTCAAGAGGCAATAGACAGCCTTTCTCTTTTGGCACATGCAAATACTGAGCTTAATAATAGAAGGAAAGAGCTCATAAAACCGGACCTGCACACGGATTACAAACACCTTTGCTCAGCGTCTACAACAGTGACAGCTGAACTCTTCGGAGACGACTTGTCGAAGCAAGTCAAGGATATCTCCGAAGTAAACCGTGTTGGCCGGAAAGTAACTACTTCTACCGTCACTCGCCATAAAGGCCCGATCCACTCTAACTTTGGATACAAAAGCCAATCGTCTGGTGGCAGAGGGAAATTTTTTCGAGCAAGAGGAAGTCAGAAACATTTTTTAGGCTGGCGACAGACCGTAAGTCGCGGTCCTGCCACACCGAATTCAGAGAAGTATCCCAAGTCGAAGGGTCAAAGCAAGTAAACAAAGCTTCTGAGGACTTACCTGAGGTAAGTCAAAAATTGTGTCTTGTAGAACCAGGACAAACGGCAGGTAGATTAAAATTATATTTCCCTGAATGGCGAGAATTGACTTCCGATCCTCAGATTCTCAAAACCCTCAAGGGTTTTAATGTTGATTTTGTTGACTGCCCTCCTGTACAAATGTTTCCCCCCAAGGAAATCGCTTTTAATTCGGAAGAATCACAGATTATCAGTTCAGAATTAGAAAAACTTCAGATTAAGGGGGTCATTGTGAAATCACAGCACTGTCATGGAGAATTTCTCTCTACTATATTTCTTCGTAAAAAGAAGACTGGAGGGTATAGGCTCATTCTCAATTTGAAGAACTTAAATCAATATATTAGTAACCACCATTTCAAAATGGAAAGCTTAACTTCAGCAATCTTGCTTATGACACCTGGATGTTATATGGCATCTGTAGACTTGCAAGATGCATATTATTCAGTTCCAATCAATGAGAATTGCCAAAAATACTTGAAGTTCTCCTGGCAGGGGGAATTATTCCAGTTTACTTGCCTCCCAAATGGTCTTGCTTCTGCCCCCGACTTTTTACGAAATTGCTTAAGCCCGTCTACTCCACCTTAAGGCAAATGGGACACACAAATGTGGGCTACATTGATGATTCATACTTACAAGGGCTCTCATTTGAGGACTGCAGTAATAATGTTCTGGACACTGTCCACCTTTTCACTAAAGTGGGTTTTCTTCTGAATCAAGAAAAATCAGTTCTCGTACCAAGCCATGAGTTAACATTTTTGGGCTTTATCTTAAACTCACTCACAATGACAGTGAGACCAACACCAGAGAAAGCTGCAAAACTGAAACAGAAATGTCTAGTTGTATTGACAAAAACTCATGTTTCAATTCATGATGTCTCAGAAGTGATAGGCTTAATGGTTTCTATGTTCCAAGGTGTTGAATATGCACCGCTTTTCTATCGAAGCCTAGAACTAGACAAAATCAAAGCTCTGAAAGAAACTAGGGGAAACTACAACTCAGTAATGATGTTGTCAGATACATCTGTCATAGACCTAAAATGGTGGATCAAAAATGTTGAGAGTTCCTTTAAGTGGATATCCCATGGGGATCCATTCCTCTCCCTGTATTCCGATGCCTCAAAAGAAGGGTGGGGGGCAGTGTGCAAGGCGACTCATTTCGGAGGCCATCTTTTTCAGCTACCGTGTACATGTATCTTTCGTTTCTTTGACTTTCTCTTTGGCGGATCGCTTACGGCTTTACTTTTGTTTCATACGCCGCCTTCTTCACAAACCTTTCGCTGGCAAAAAGTGTTTCTGCTATGCAATTCAAAGACAAACCAGGTTTTCTCTTCATAATAGCCCTCCATTTCAGCGAAATTGCAAATTACTTTGTCATAATAACTGAGCGATTATTCCTGATCCAACAACGATCGAACATGGCCATGAAACGCACACGAAATGAACACGACTATTGTCATGGATACATTTGATTGACGTCCACCAAAACTTAGCTTTTGAAATGGCAAAAAAATCGTTGAAGAGCGCGTGAGACTGATAACCGCTGTAACATCCCGTATGGTGAAAAACTGTGAAGTTTTACTACAAAAACAATACAGTCGCTGCTAATAAAATCACTTGAAATCAGACCTTTGTACCGTAAATTAGATAACATGATAAGATACAACTTTATTTAACTACGCTGGCCACACACAACAAAAGCTGGTTTCCAGGTGGGGCGTAGGTAAACACGTTAGAATAAGTTTAAAAATGTATGTACGAAGGATTGATTAAAGATAAAAATATTTATATACATATTACATGGAATCAGTGCGATCCAGTAGAAGGCATGGAAGGCGATGAGGCAAGTTTATGTTTGAAATCCGCAAGCGATTTTGCGGTCTTTGCCTCATAGGAAAGATTGTTCCAGAGCATTGTACCACTATACCTAAAGCTGCGCTTCAGAAAATGTGTGTATGGCCTTGGAAGTGCTAGATCAGTCTCGATATTCCTAAGATTGTAATTTTATATTAGTAGCACTGAGAAGAGGAGACGAAGAAGGCGAAGAAACTCGTTAAGTGTATTCCACACAAATTATCCTAAATACAGCAACGATCAGAGGTAAACTCCAATTAAAATTGACTATACTTTTACGGCGAGAGAAACACAGGATAACGCACCATCACAGCGCCAAGCTACAAACAACCAAGCAAACTCTCACAACTTCAAAACACTCAAATGAATTTACTTACAGTGACTTTCCTTGCTAATTAAAAGTGAACTGAGATAAACTTGCGTCGTTTTATCGTCGTTGGAAGTGTAAAAAGGGCAAAAGATTGACGAGTACCGTCAACTCGGATCATGTATCTTATAGGGGGGCCTCGACCGATATATCGACCGATACTTCGGTCGATATATCGGTCGATACATCGGTCGATACTTGACCGAGTATCGGTCGATACTCGATCGAGTATAGGTCGATATATCGGTCGAGTGTCGACCGATGTATCGACCGACAATCCTATCGGTCGAAATACTTGGCGGCTCATCGATACTTGACCGATACTTGACCGATATTTGACCGATACTTGACCGTTACTTGACCGATACTTCACCGATATTTCACCGATGCTTCACCGATACTTTACATCGGTCGATACTCGACCTACACGCGACCGGTAGATAAAGCAAACATTAAAGTACCGGCAAAAATACGAGTTACTTCAGAGAATTTTTTACCTAACTCAATATCTTACCTACTTCAATTAAACTGGTGAAATGTATATCAATTAATTCTAAAGGGTTAAAAAAAACAATCGCCATTGAGTGGTCTGTTATGTTGGTCCATACTCAACCGTTACTCCACCGAGTATGTAGAGAACTAGAAAGAGCAAATGGCACTGGCACTAGTCCGAGAATGATGCATTGGATGGCGAAAACACGCTACCAATGCGTTTTATTAAAAGCATTCAGATATTTGTTAACTGACGTTCCGTACTGGACGTTTAAGCTAGCAAGATATTTATGGAGTATCGATCGATACTCGGTCGGGTATCGACCGAGACTTGACCGACAGTCCACCGATATGAAACCGACAGTTGACCGATATACCACTGACAGTGTCGCGGTCGATATGTCGACCGACACCATGAGTATCATTGAGTAGACTATCGGTCGATACATCGGTCGAGTATCGACCGATGTAACGACCTATACTCGATCGACTATCGACCGATACTCGGTCGAGTATCGACCGATATATCGACCGAAGTATCGGTCGATATATCGGTCGAGGCCCCCCATAAGATGCATGATCCGTTAACTCTAAGGGGCGAAATTTAGGTACAGCATTGAGCAGGAAAAAATCCGGCCCGTGGGCCGTATTGTAAAAAGCTGGACCGGTCCGGAGGGCGTGATTAGCCAATCAGATTCGAGGATTTAGGATTCTGGCCCGCTCAGATGCTTGAGAAAAAAATGAAAGTCGATATTCAATCCAAATTTCAGTTTTACAACAAAACTTTGACAAAAAAATTGAATATTTGAGTTCTCTACATTTAAAGAGACCTAATGCTCTCCTCTTTTCGCAGAATACAAATAACACTGTGCCAGATAAATTGTGACTTTCAGACGCTGAAGCTATAGTCGTCAATGTGGCTTACCACTCGCACGTTATTTAGCTGGTATATGACGCAAACAGGGCGCGCGCCTCCCCGATGGTAGAGCGCGCGCGTAGCATTAGCCGACCATTTTTAGAAAACATTGTCACAAATATCTGCGTATTTTCACATTTATATTTTGCGTCGATATCCTGTATATAAAATTTGTCTTAGATTCGGCTTATAAGTGAAGCCATTTTGCTTTTATTAAAAGAAATTCAACAGGATTTGAAATAACACCCACGCGCCCAGTGCAAACAGATTCTCTATTGACTGTTGTACTAATTCAACACACGCTTTGTTTAAAAAGGTAAGTTCGTCTCACTTTTAAGAAGTCTCCTTTCACAAGTGAACTTTTCTTCATTAATAAAGCAAATACAATTAGCGAATTGTTAGCAATTTAATTGGCTGTCATATTTACGTCATCTAACGGTCTTTAATTACGTGACGAAACAAACAAAAAATCTGCGCGCGCCGAGTAAAGTTTGTTCGGTGGAGGAAAGCCTTGCGGATGGTTGATTAAATAAATCAGCATGATTCGTTGGATATTTGTACGCGTTTTATTGGTTCTACTAACAATAGGACAAGTGGATTTCAAAGGTAGGGTTGAGGGCTGGAGAATATATGAATTATTATACTAGATGTTTTGGTAAAAAAAGAAAAATTCGTTTCTTTAAACGACGGTTTAGAAAACTTTTCTCAAGAAAACTAATTAGTGACAAAGAACGTATTTCTGCTAAGAAAACATATGGGAACCCTTCAATTAAGCAGTATCTTAAAACCTTTTGCTCTTATAGTCCGTTGTTTTACACGGGTCATTATTCTAAAATACAAATAAGCTGGCTTTCCTGGAAAGCCTTTTAAGGGAGTCGTCAATTAAGATATTTATTTATTTTCTCACGTTTACAACCCAATGGATTAAACACTAAAGTCAATTCCCTCAAACCGAATAATTAATTTATTTAGTTATGAAAATGTACTTTTTAACTGAGAAAGTTATGAGGAGCTCTTGTTCTGTCAAAACTAAAGAAAGCCGCACGAAACAGCAACACAACTTATTATATTTTTTCTTTACTCGTAGACGACACAGGTGTGTTGCACAACACAGCAGAAGAAGTAAGACAACTTAACTCGTCCTTCTCCCAGGTTTGTTTCTATAAGTTTGCATTTCGAAGCAATATATTGGTTTTGAGGCCGACGAAATAAATTAGAGTTTATATATACCTATTTTTTCAACATTAGTATTTCTAATAAAAAACATTCCTGATAGGAATAAATTATTGCTCCTCGTTTTGACGTTCGACTCTGTACGGAAAGGGCAATTTTTCTTTGTCTTTTTTCCGGAACAGCCTAAAAACAAATATTCAATTTATTTTCCACTAATTTTCAAGTCATTGTCCTCCTTTTATTTACGTTTTAGACTGGCAGTGTTCAATTCACTGCAGCGTTCAGTTGCATTGATTTTACAGGATTAATGAAACTGGTTTATTTGGAGGTAAGCTAGAATAGCTGTACTTGAACATTGCTGTTTTTCACAAATTTTAACGGAGCCTATTACCGCGAAAAATGTCGCCAAATTTGGGTTTTCCGTCCACCTGTACCGAGATCCACATGCACATTTGCACTGGACCCGCGTTATGAATACAAATCAGTGAATTTTTTAATCTTTGTTACTATCATTTACAGTTAAGTACCGCGGAAGCTTCTTTAGATGTGTTTCATTTCAAAACGTTTGTTTAAGAAAATTATTTGAACGCACTTCCCGATGCCCAAAAGCATTTCATAGTGTTTTATTGCAGTTGGTTTACTATCGCTGCTACACACCGGAAAGGGAAGATGGTCGAAAGAAAAAGAAAACAAACCTCGTATGCTCAAAGTTATTTCGCAGACGTTAGCCATAAAACGGGCAAAAAGTCTTGCACAGTTATCGTGCGGGATTATTGGGCAGTGCCCGGTCCAATGCTGAGCGAAAATTAGACCAACACTGGAGTAATGTGATTTTTGATTTTAGTTATAGGTCTTCTGAACTTACCTAGTCGTGTGAGAAAAACCGTTATTACTTCTTTTTTATTTTCTAGTTGAAAGGACTATCGATGGTGACATTGCTCGCCAACATTTCCCTTGGGTATTTCATGGTAAGTGTATAGATACAAATTACGTCTTGGCTATAATCCTTGGTTGAGGTGTGGAAAGTAAGTTAATTGAGTGACAACTTTTTTCAGGGATGGCTGTTTAAAAAAGCATTTGGAAGTAAAGGTGATTATTTTTGTTCGTTTGCTGTTCTGTATATCAAAAATTACTTTTATTGTAGATATAGCGAGAATTTTAGGCAATAAACCTTGCAAATAGAATTCTATATGTGCTATATTTTGACCTGTGAAAAAAGTGCTACGTCCAATCAGGTTTGCGTACAGCGTTCTTCACATGTAAAAAAATATAACCAATCACCGTTCATGATAGAATCACTTAGCCAATCAGAGTTAAGCACTCTAATGGCTTCTGAGAAGCGCGGGCTTGAAATCAGCGTCCGCTTGAAGTTTGTCTTGATAAAATGTCTTCGGTTCCCGTTTTACTTCACTTTCGGAAAAACAACAATGGAATATATCCAACAAATATCTTGAGCGCTAGAACTTCAGTTTGAGAATCAATGGCCATTCAAGAAACTGAGGAAGTAAATTTAACATCAGAAAGCCAACAACATTCAAGGAGGAACATACAAATTTAAACAGTGTAAGTCAACAGAGTCCGAATTTGTCTTTGCACGGCGCGAAACGTCGCCATGACATGATTGAATCTGACAGTAATTATGAACAAAAGAAAAGATTTCTCACTATGTATTTACGAATTCTCCCCTATTATATTTAGGCTTGTGTAGCATGTAGGCTCGTTGTACGCCTGTATCTGGACTGGGAAGCGGATTTGTTTTTCATTACGCTTGGTCATTCATTACGTTCTCAGCGTTCTGCATGTAAACTTATGGTGCCGGAAACCAAAACTGATTTAATGGGTGTGTTTAATTCTCGTTATATATACAATAAACAAATTACAGCATAGAAAGCGTTTTGTACAGATTTTTATTCACTCGTTGCAAAACTTTGGAAAACTCACTCGTTCGCTGCGCTCACTCGTTCGTTTTCTAAAGTCTTGCAACTCGTGAATAAAAATCCGTACGTCGCACTTTCTATGAAGTAATCTATTTATACTCAGGTTGTTATATTTCTAGCATTTTGATTGGCGTACACCCTTAAGATTTATGTCGTTCTAACAAAGGCTTTTTTTTATCTCAATATGTCTAACATCATGTTCATGACAATTAGCCCAAATGCTTCAATTATTCCAGTAACTAATAAGCCGAGTTTAATGCGGAGCATTAGATTGCAATAAAAGCTACGGAATTTGAAGAAAAATGAAAGTGGCAAACAATAGTGTTGGTAAGATTCGAAAGCCGAAACAAGATCCTTCTGGAAATATTTATTTGAATTTCAGTGCTAGGATCGAAGTAATATGCTCTGAAATCGTTCCTACACTCTTTGCAGTTCTACACGTTCATGAATCCCTGCGCGGAACAGAGTGCATGGCCGTAATAAAATTATTATAAAATTGAGATTATAAAGTTATTAATGCCTGAAGTATGTTTGTAATCGAAATTAATTACGCCCCGGTTTTCTCTTCTCTTGTCAGACAAGGAAAAGCAGCAACTACTATTGCAGTTAAAACAGTATCAGAAACTTTATATGAAAATGGAGGTAACAACTGCATACATGACTAAAAAGTTGTCTAGCTAACACGCAGTATTTTGGATTAGATTATGATGTACGATTTTCCAATTTAGCGAACGCATAAAGTAAGTATTTTTTTGGTTCACTTAGTTTAAATAACTAGTAAGTTAGAATCAGTACATGGGTCACGGGCTGTTGTTTCTAATCACTGACTGGCCCGCCAGTATGACTCAATTCTGTCATAACATTTATTCCGTGGCTATTGCGTCCGCAGCTGGTATTTTTGGTGGGCTCGGCGGATTAGTTTCGCGTTGACTGGATAATCCAGATCTGAATTTCTAACTTCAACTGCTTAGTAATCCCTCGTCGTCTTAGTTCAGTGGAGCAGTACTGAGAACTCACAAGCGTGTCTCGCACACCTCGGATTTTTAGCTGTTAGCTACTCTGAAAAAGAAACTTGAAATGAATGTTCGTTTAAATTCTCTCAAAGAAAACTATTTGCATAGGGAATCTTCCTCTTGCTTGTATGTTGAATTTTACATCAGTTTTTGTTTTTTAGAGGACACACTTGCAGGATAGACGTGCAAGATTAGACACCAGGAATGACTTGGGCCGAGCAAATGCCAGGCTTCAAAGAATGGAGAGAGAGTACAAGAAGGTAAAAGACGCATAACCTATAGGAATGAAACGTCTTTCGAGAGGAATTAATAAAAACGCGTTCCATAAAATATTGTTGTTGTGCGAAAATAGCTAATAAAGTTATGCCTTTAACAGAAAGATACGAGGATCATTAACCGAGAACGCTGAGTTTAAATTTACCTCAGGGCTTTGGGATGTACCAGTTAAATTGAGTTTTATTAGTTTCACAATTAATTATTTCAGGCGATTGACTATTAAACATGAATTATGCTTTTGTAACTTCAGTTAACTTCAGTTTTAGTTTACAAGTTGGGGAGGCGCGGTGGCCTCATGGTTAGTGCGCTCGTCTCCGGATCGAGTGGTCCGGGTTCGAGCCCTGACCGGGGACATTGTGTTGTGTTCTTGGGCAAGACACTTTACTCTCACAGTGTCCCTCTCCACCCAGGTGTATAAATGGGTACCGGCGAATTTAATGCTGGGGGGTAACCCTGCGATGGACTAGCATCCCATCAAGGGGGGAGTAGAAATACTCTCAGTCGCTTCATGCTAAGGAAACCGGGATAAGCTCCGGCCTGATGGGCCACTTGGCTCGTATGCAGACTTTACCTTTACCATGCTTTTGTAAATATTATTATGAATTATGCATTTGTCATTGTTAACAGTTGGCCTCAACAAGTGCTGAAATATCTGAATCGGCAAGAGCTCTGCATGAAGAAAAGGTTTGTAGATGTCGGACATTTACTCCCGTCGTGATTTCTAGTTGTGAGGCTTACATATTGTCTGAAAAATGTATCTCTCCCTTGTGTTTTGCAGCTTTCAGTGGCGTGTAAGAATGAGAATTCTCTCAAAAGAGAGGTAAGTGTCAGAAACTTGTGAAAGAAGCCCAGACACAGAAAGCGTCATAATATCACCAGAGAACGCATTTTTTTCCCAGCCTAATGTCTATCAGAACCAAACCATTATCCTATTTGGCCCACTGACTTGCAGTCAAATGCTATTAACAGTGATAAGTATTTTGTGGACAAACACAAAAAGAAATTAACATCCAGAAACGTCGTGTTAGGTTAGGAAGTTATTGAAACTTCGGCACGTAGTTTTTTGGCTGGTCTGTGGTACAAATATTAACCTTCTTGATGAAATAGCGCTGTTTTCGATGGGATATAGCAGCGTTCCCATTAAAGCCAATACATATTCCGGCAATGTTTGCAGTAATATTTGCGTAGAAAGCTTATAATGTTTGCAACATCGTTCTATTGTTCATGATTTTAGGTCTTCTTAGCAAAAGCTTACCAAGCGATAGATGAAAAGATGTTTAGGATGTAGTTTCAATTAGTGATCAATTCTGCTTTCTGAACTGTCGATGATTATTGACTGAAACGTTTGGTTCTTTTTAGCTGGCCTCATGGAAAGATAAAGCTGCTGAAAAAGAAAAGCAACTGACTGATACGTTGAATGAGGTAAAGGTAGCTTGGCCTTGTGGTTAGGGCGTAGGACTGAATACGGAGGTCGCGGGCTCAAGTCTGATCTGATCAAAAACTGGCGTTGTTGTCGGTAATTGACCAGTTATGAGCGAACCTAAAGTAATTACTTTTCCAGTAATACTATATTAGCAAATTGGAATTCATTTCTTATCTTTTGTTCTTGTCTTACGTGGGAGAAGGGGAGGGGATGCTTTTATTGTAACAAGTAAGCAGATGTCGTACATCGAAACTGCGATAACAAACAGAGGCACCGTTCTTCAAGAAGGACGGATACCGTCCGGGGCGTTGTTTTAATGACTATGATCTTTTTCCGTTTGTTTAGCTCTATGTGGTGTCTGATAATGAGGCCTCTGTCAGAGTGGAGGTACGCTTTAACTGTATTTCATAAAATATTAACAAATAAGAAGCAACGAGGAAATCATCAAACAAGAAAGTAAAACCTGAGATCATTGAGCTTAACAATTTGGAAGCAAAAGTTCTTAGTCAGTGACAAGCAGCTTCTGGAAACATCACGATGGGAATTCAAAAATGGGAATTATTTTAATTAAATTGGTTTACGAACATAAATTTTTATTTGACGATTTTTAACTTTGCAGATGAAAGCTACCTTTAAAAACTAAGCGCTCAGTTATATTTAAGATTTGGCCTTTTTTTAGTTGGCCTTGAAAACGGCAAAGCTGGGGATTACAAATAAACAAATTAAATTTTAAATAACGGAGAAGCGTTCTCAAATCGAAATAGTCACAAAAGAATTCTGAATCTAAAACGGGATTCGAACCCATGACCTTCCAGAATACCTGTTGGACGCTCTAACCACTCTGTTGGACCGCACTGTCCAACCGGTATTCTGGAAGGTGATGTGTTCGACTGCCGTTGCCGGCTCAGAAAATTCTCTTTCTGAGTCAGTTTCGACTTAAGAAAGCTTACACTTTATCCAGTCACTAATTCATCTATAACTTAAATTTTGTCATTCATAATATCAGGTTTGCCTTAGGTAGTTCTACTAGTTTGGACAAAAAAGGACAAATTCTAAAGCCGTTTGCCAAATTATATGATTTGCTTAAGGAGTATTTGACCATTTTAAGAACTTACAGAATAAAGGTACATTTCAAAATTGAAGCGCACAGTTACTTTAGTTGTTACTTTCAATATTTGTTTTTCAGCTGGCCTTGGCAAAGGCGAAGCTAAGCATCACTGACGATAAACTATTAAATTCTGCCATAGAGGTATCTCTACTTATTTCCTTAAATACTCGTACTATTTTTGGCAAAAGAAAAATTCTCTTCCATAATTAGCTTTCTCATCCGATGCATGCCAACAAAAATACATACAAACAAGAGGCTGTAGTTAGCCTATACTTATGCGCAAGTTAGATACATGTGGGAGATGAAATTATATAAATCGTTGTTATATGACAACTACGAATGATACAGGCGAAAAGGAGAATCGAAAAAGTGTATTATTGAAATAAGATACAACAACAATAAGAACTAACAAACTGTAAGACCTGAACAAGGCTGGTGAGATTAAAATTGGAGAGCGAATAATCTTTTTCGAGAGAGACGAAACGAATCGTTATCAAGTGGCTTCGCCAAAACAACAGTCCAGGCCTCAATTTACATTGCACATAACTTGGATAAACTTTCAAGTTGTGTTTTTGCGAATAACTTCCGAGAATGTGCAACCCTCGACGCAGTTTATAAAGAAATATTCAAGTTATAAAGAAACATTCAAGCTAGATATTTTTATTGAATCAAGGTAGTAGTATTTTCTAAAAGGAACTCGTTTATAATGGAAGATGCGACATTCTGTTTTGTTGTTCATTTTTGTTTCATACTCGTCTAGTTTGTGTCACGCAACATGATTTTCTCCAGCAGTCAGACACAGTTTTTTAAAGAATTAGCGATTGCTAAGACTGTTCAGTATATTTGAACTTGAACGAAGAGCGCAAATAGTTTTACTGCTATCAGTAGTATGCAACAACGGGACCTGGGTTGGTGTCTGTGAGAAACATTCGCAACCACGTAAAGTTTCAATCTAAGGGGCTTGACACATGGGATGGATGGTTGATTGCTGGTAACACACACGATATTTTTGTCATGCAAAATAAGTTGATACTTCATGACTATATACATTTTAAGAATATATTGCTTCTTTTCAAATCTTTCCACACATTTTCCAAAGCAACAAAAGAATTTTTACAGCTACTGGAGAATATTCCAATGAATCCCAAGCCCCCTCTCCCCGCCCACCCTAAAGAGCGCATGGTGAATGTATGCTAGCATAAATTTGGATGCACAAATGTGACACCAAAACGAAGAAACGGAGTCCATTAACTCATGCGCCTTACTGCGCATGAGTAATAAATATATGGATACTATGATGGCTCAGTGGCTAAAACACTTGCACTGATATCACAGTGGTCGTCGATTTGAATCTCGTTGCAGCCTGAAGTTTTCCAGACTTGAATTTCGGGTCTGCCTTAATTGGGTAAAACACTGCGAAGATCTTTATTATCATAAAAGGAAGAAAATACTAGACAATACCGAGGAATGCTCCTCTCGCTCTGCAAGATTGCGAAAAGCCCCTGACACTTCCTGTACGACAAGAGATGCTCAAGATATAATTTCCAATACTGGTCAGTTTTTCTGAACTTGTTGGGTTCTTTTTTAGCTGGCGTCATGGAAGGAGAAGGTTTCTAAAAAAGAAAATGAACTGGCAGAGGGACTGAACGAGGTAAGAAAAAGTCTTCTCCATAATTAGATTTCTCATGTCATTCATGACAACAAAATATGTCCAGATAAATATATGGAAACTATGATAACTCAGTGGCTAAAGCACTTGCACTGATATCACAGTGGTCGTGGATTTGATTCTCGTTGAAGCCCGAAGTTTTGTAGACTTAATTTTCGCGCTAGAGCAAAACTGACCAGAAAACTGGAACCATCTTTATTTTTATATTGTTAAAAAATATTAGACAATACCGAGAAATGCTCTTTTCTTTTTGCACGATTGCGGAAAGGCCCTGACACTTCTTGAACGACAAGAGATGTTCAAGACATAATTTCTAATACTGGTCAGTTCTGCTTTTTAAACTTGTTGGGATCTTTTTTAGTTGGTCTCATGGAAGGATAAAGCTTTTAAAAAAGAAATGAAGCTGGAAGAGGCACTGAACGAGGTAAGATGTTTACATGTGGTCGACACAAAGGTAGGAGGCAGAGTGCCTGAGTGGTTAGGGCATCAGACTTGAAACCCAAAACCTGTTTTCGTTTCCCCTTCTGGCTGGAGTTGTTTTCGGTAGTCCCGAGTTTAGATCTTAGGTCCCACTTCAAATATAGCTAAAGGTTTGCCTTTCTAACCTCAGTTTTTGTAACTTTACGAAAGTGACCTGTAAAGATTTAATAAACAGATTGATTCTACTCTCTGAGCTGTGT
The DNA here is from genome assembly GCA_019787425.1 of Platygyra sinensis. NCBI lineage: Eukaryota > Metazoa > Cnidaria > Anthozoa > Scleractinia > Merulinidae > Platygyra > Platygyra sinensis. The sequence goes on along the minus strand of JAHPZR010051159.1, from coordinate 4,865 downwards.
TAAATAATGATTAAGAATTCGCATTAATAATACCGTAGAATTCCGAAAGTAACAGTCCCCCCGAAAGCAACGGCTACCCGAAAGTTACGTTAATTTTTTGCCCTCCTATTAAATTTCGAAAGTAACGGTTCCCCCGAAATTAACGGCATTTTAAAAAAATTACCCCAAAACGGTAACAAAACACTGTTGTGGCTGTTGCTTTTAATGTTTATTTCCAGCATTACTTTCCTTCGGCTTACAAAGCGATCTTAAGAAGTACCGTGAGTGTATTTAACGAAACATGTGCAACTGGAGCGAGAGAAATACAAATAATATCTCTTCTTTGGGAAGTTACTCAAACAAGGAAAACACCAAAAGTATGTCATGAAAACCTGATTATGTTTCAATGTATACAGATTGAAAAACTAGAATAGAACTTGTAAAAATCCTCATTTAAATCTTGGAGCACAAGCACCTGCTTGACTGCCGAACGTTTTAAGAATCTTTTGTGCATGATTTAATCTGTGAGTGAAACTTGTGAACGCTACAACACTTTATTGAAATTAATTTGTCAGTTATGAGTCAAAATGTACTGTACAGTTTTAATGATCATTTACGTATAGCGTACCCCTTAATGTAGTCTCATCGCCCAGAATGCTATGGTCTTTCGCGACATGTACTTGCAGTGCCCAGTTTTTCGATGCGCGGAATAATATTGCATAGCTTTAGCTTTCGGATTTCCGACTGCTCTCGTCAATGAAACGGCGGCTGTCGATCAAACCACGTGATGTGTGAAGTAAATTGGTGCGGTGCGCGAAAGACTTGCTTCTATTTTATCGTTGTCCTCTTTTACTCGACCGGTCAAAGAAGTTAATTAGAGACAGTCTTTTACTCGATCGGTTTACTCGATTCTCTTCAAGTTAGGAGGACCCCCTCCAAAAATGGCCCTTTGTCACTAATTTATGCATATTTAATTAGCTGTAGAAAGAAAGGCCATGTGAAAATGAAATCCACTGGATCATGTTCTACTATTATTAGTCTCAAAGCACAGATATTCATTTGAACAAGACAATTTGATTTCTCTCCATGGCTCCATCTTAAGTAAGGTGCATATTTTGTAGTGTTGTGAATAGCATTTAATTAATGGCTAACATCTCTACTGGGAAACAGCAAATACTCATTGTTCTAACATGGATAGTGAGAGCAATCACTAAAGTTCTCAAAAAAAACCCATAAATTTTGGGGACCTCAACATTTTTTTCTGTGTAAGCCTACTGTTTAAATAGGACTTCACGATTTTTGGCCATTTAATGAACATCCACTAAAACACGGAAGCTATTTTCTGTGTTACCCTAACTCGAAATCAACAAGAAATATCTACCTAAGTATTTTCCTGTCAATATCCAGTATAAGTTCGATGAAAAGACATTTACACAAGCACTTTTCCTAATACTTTAACTCCTAAAATGGCTGAAAATTACGAGATAAGTATATATTTTTCGAAAAACGTTATTTCAGCTTTATGTCATGCACGGCGATAACTTCGAAATTCAAAATGCGCTGGTTTCCAAACGAAGGCCGCTATTGAGGTGGAAAGTTGTAAACAGGTATAAATTTAGTGCCTTAAATGTCTGAGGAGGATAAAACCTTTAGTGGCTCTTTAGTTTAGAGTTGACAATTTGATGACGTCACCTTGCAGACACTCTATATGAAACCTGTGCTAAAAAATGAGGTACCTTTCGTTTTACAGGTTAATTAATTAATGAACGAGGGCTAACGATGGATAAAGAGATGGTCAAGACATAACATGAAATACACACAAATCCTGCTCTGTTGTCGGTAGAAATTAAAAATTATAATCTTGCTTTATGTTTTGTTCTTTTTCAGTTGGAATCAGTTAACAATAAAGCTTTTGAAAAAGAAAGGCAATGGACAGAAGCACTAAACGAGGTAAGTTTCTAAAATGCTAAAAACCTATGATAGTTCCTTTTCCATTAAAGTGATATATAGTCCAGTGAGTATAGTCGACGTTTATAATCGAACTGAGGTTCAATTTTATTTAATTATTGCGTTTGAGGCGAGGAGGAAGAGTTTACAATACAAGAAGGATTAGTGTTTCCTATGGTTGTTGCGTTCTTTTATTAGCTCACTGTCACGGTCTACCATCAACATGTACGTTTAGTGTATTATTGACATTTATGTGTTAAAAGAAGAAAAATGGTACTACTCTGTTACCATCATTTTAAATGGAGGTTAAAGAACTGGGAATTTGCTGTTTCTAGTTCGTTTACCTTTCCCACAACCTTCAAGATGTGATTGTTAACTTTTACTTATTTTAAAGATAACGTTTGCAGTTTACTTTAGCATCATGTAGTACAAGTAAGGGAAGGTCTTTTCAATTAGATGCGGATAATAAGATATCATACAACCAGTAGCCATATATGGAAACTGTGGAGGTACTGTCCTTTCACAGGTTAACTAATCAAACAACATGAGCTAAAAAAATGGATAAAAGATGTTCAAGACATAATATGAAATACAGATAAATTCTTGTCTGTTTTAAAGTTTACAAGTTTAAGTTTACAAATTTTACAAGTTTATTAAGGAGATCAAAAATTGAAAAGTTGTTTTACGTTTTGTTCCTTTCAGCTGGAATCATTTAAGAATAGGTCTTTAGAAAAAGAAAAGCAATGGACAGAAGAGCTAAACGAGGTAAGTTTCTAAAATGCTACAAACCTATGACAGTTCTTTTTGCAGTAAAGTGATATATAACCCTGTAAGTATTGTCGAAGTTTATAATCAAAGTGGAGTACAATTTTATTTAATTATTGCGTTACATGCGAGGAGAAGAGGTTACAATACTACAATACTAAAAGAATTAGTGTTTCTTATGGTTGTTGCGACGTTTTGTTATCGCGCTCACGTTCTACCGTCTACACTGTACGTTCAATGTTTCGGTAGCTTTCGTAGGCGAACTGTCAAGAAATATAATACAGATTCTACTCTCTGAGCTGTGATGAATAATGATAAAAAGTATGCATTAATTGTTGGATCCTTTTAGGCAGCCTCATGGGAGAATAAAGCTTATAAGAATAATTTCAATTACTGATCAATTCTGCTTACTGAACTGATGGTTAAGTTATTGACTGAAACGTTTGGTTCTTTTTAACTGGCCTCGTGGAAAGATAAAGCTGCTGAAAAAGAAAAGCAACTGACTGATACGTTAAGTGAGGTAAAGGTATCTTGGCCTTGTGGTTAGGGCGGACGACTAAATACGGAGGTCGAGGGCTCAAGTCTGATCTGACGAAAAACTGATGTTCTCGGTAACTGACCGGGGGACCAATATAGTTTATAACAAAGCTAAAGAAATTCGTGTTTGCAGTAAAAGCTATATTATCATTTCTTATCTCTTTTCTTGTCTTACGTGGGAGCAAGGGAGTGGAACAAAAATATATACAACCAAAAGACTGTATGCACAAATGTGACACCAAAACGAAGAAACGGAGTCCATTTAACTCATGCGCCTTATTGCGCATGAGTAATAAATATATGGATACTATGATTGCTCAGTGGCTAAAACACTTAAACTGATATCACCGTGGTCGTGGATTTGAATCTCGTTGCAGCCTGAAGTTTTCCAGACTTGAATTTCGGGTCTGCCTTTATTGGGTAGAAAACTGCGAAGATCTTTAGTATCATAAAAGGGAGAAAATACTAGGCAATACCGCGGAATGCTCCTCTCGCTCTGCACGATTGCGAAAAGGCCCTGACACTTCCTGTACGACAAGAGATGCTCAAGATATAATTTCCAATACTGGTCAGTTTTTCTGAAATTGTTGGGTTCTTTTTTAGCTGGCGTCATGGAAGGAGAAGGTTTCTAAAAAAGATAATGAACTGACAGAGGCAGTGAACGAGGTAAGAAAAAAATTTCCACATAATCAGGTTTCTCATCTTAATGCGTAGCAACAAAATATATCCTGATAAATATATGGAAACTATGATAACTCAGTGGCTAAAAGCACTTGCACTAATATCACAGTGGTAGTGGATTTGAATCTGGTTGAAGCCTGAAGTTTTCCAGACTTCATTTTCGCGCTTGCGTAATTTGGCTAGAAAACTGGAACGACCTTTATTTTTATAATGTTAACAAAAAAATTAGACAATACCGAGAAATGCTCTTTTCTCTTTGCACGATTTCGGAAAGTCCCTGACACTTCCTGAACGACAAGAGATGCTCAAGATATAATTTCCAATACTGGTAAGTTCTGCTTTTTAAACTTGTTGGGATTTTTTTTAGCTGGCCTCATGGAAGGATAAAGCTTTTAAAAAAGAAATGGAGCTGGAAGAGGCACTAAACGAGGTAAGATGTTTACATGTGGTCGACACAAAGGTAGGAGGCAGAGTGGCTGAGTGGTTAGGGCATCAGACTTGAAACCCAAAACCAGGTTTCATTTCCCGTTCTGGCTTCTCGCTAGAGTTGTTTTCGGTAGTCCCGAGTTTAGATCTTAGGTCCCACTTCAAATATAGCTAATGGTTTGCCTTTTCTTACCTCATTTTTCTGTAACTTTACGTAAGAGACCAATTTATCTCTTAAAAGATATAAATTGTAGTTAATGGGACAACCGTGAGAACTACTCGCGGATTGCGTGACATGCAGTAACATAGGGTTGGTTTCACAGGCCAAAGTTCATTCCCGATCATGTGTGTTCATAGTGCATATACCGGCTGAGCCAATCAGGATAGTTCTTGCATCACTGTCGATCAACCTCTAGTGCATTGAACATAAGCCTCGTTTATTCATTCCATCGCTCTAGCAGGCAAACATCTTGCCTGCTTTAGTTTGTTCTAGTACAATTATTTTCCCACCCTCCTCACCCCTATGTCAC
>JAHPZR010051158.1:12500-22083 GCA_019787425.1 Platygyra sinensis | reverse complement strand
CCATGGTGGCCATTTCCCAAAGAAGTATTCCAAACGACCATCTATATGAAAAAAGAGAAAATCAAGAAATACGTACTTATCATGACATGTACTTAACAAAGATTTTAAGGAGTTCTCTTTTTAGTCAATGTACTAAAATGACAAGCTGCCCCTCGAGCATATTTTTTTGGGCCGCAAAGTGGAGCCAGACACCCATATAGGAAAGGAAAGGAAAACCCATGAATGGACTATTTCATGGTTAGCATGGCTAAACGGTATAGCGCATGGGCGCGTACGCACGAAAACGACGGCGGCGGCGACGGATTCTCGCAAGATGGCGGTCATACTTCAGCTAATAGGTTGACAGAGACATAGACCCTTGGATTATGCACACAGGACGAAATCACATGTTTTCGTATTTCTGAAAACGTAGCAGAAACATGCAACTCCATGGCTCCGTTATATTTACGTCCTTCTTTGATACCGAACATCCACCTCATGTTATGATCAATTAACACCTCCCACATTAAGGTGTCCGCTGACCAGTATATCGCAGAGTTAAGCTTAGCGTTCACCGACGTCCCGTACTTTTTAAGTTGACCGTTGATCAATCGCGGGCTCAATCGGGGTTGACCGCTGACCAATCGCAGGCTCGTGTCATGTTAGTTTGTCCAAAAACAGAACCGGGTTGTTCAGCTGGTTAACGCCAAGTGTTTTTTCACTGCTTTTGCAATTGTGTATTTTGAGGACCTAGAAGGCCATGCAACAGAAACAGAAAACCTCATCGTTAAGTTACAAAAACAAATCAAAATGCTCCCTTATCCAGAGTCAGCTTAATCAGGCTTTGAACAACCTGCTCTGCTTTTAGGCTTCGCTGAATCTATATATTAGCTCGATGATACAGGCCATATTCTCGAAAGAACAAGTTGCACTTCTCCATATCTATGTGCGTCTGAGGTTAAAGGATAAGGCTTTGCAGTCAAGCAGCAAGATTGACTTACACATCACTCTTAATGGTGTAAATGCTGTCATTAATTGATTCTGGGGCCATCCATTTCACAGGGAGCTTCTTCGTATTCTTTCCACTGTACACGTCCTCGTAGATTTCTCGCATCAAACCAAAGTCTGACACTTTGACTCGGTTATCACTGCCAACCAGAATATTACGAGCTGCAAGGTCGCGATGAATGAAGGCTTTCTCTGCAAGATGATTCTAAAAAACACATAAAAGAATTAAAAGAGCACACTTTATTTATAGAAATAAAGACTACGAGACTTTTTCTTCTTTTTTGCGAGCCCTGTATTCAAAGTTATTAAGGTTGTTTGAAATTACCAATAAACGAGGCACGCAAGACCAATCTCGACTTCATTTCCAAACGATCTGTTCTTGTGGAGGTCGAGAGTCGCTACTAAAAATCATCTTTATACCTTATCTGCTTTCGAATTACCTATATGAATACTTACCATTCCTTTCGCTATTTGCCAAGCAAACGAAAACAGCTTTTCAGTAGTAAAGCTGTCTGCTTCTTCTTCTTCTTCTTCTTCTTCTTCGTCTTCTCTTCTTCTTCTTCTTCTTCGTCATTGTCCTCGCCATCATCATCATCAAAATCATCATCATCATCATCATCATCCTCATAATCATCAATATTTTCAGTTGATATCAATATGGCGGAAGCGCTGTTGTTTCCCTGTAATGTCGATGACATCGGCGGCACTTTTTCGCCGTCATCATCAATATTTTCAATTGATATTAGTATGGCGGAAGTGTCGCTTTTTTCCTGTGATGTCGAGGGCATCGCCGAGAGTTTCAGGCTTTGCTCATCCAGTAAATAGTGTCTGTTTTCTTCCTTTTCCTCCTCGTCGTCGTCGCCGTTGTCATCGGTCATCGTCCGTCGTCATCATCATCATCATCATCACCAATATTTTTATTGATATCAAGAAGGCGGCATCGTTGCTGTTTTTCTTAATTTGAAGATTTGCATCAGTTCCATGCTTCCCTTGTCTAGAAAACCGTGTTTGTCCTCATCTTCATAATCAAGGTTTTCAGTTGATATCAAAATGGTTTCAGCGTTGGTCGAGGGTATCGGCATCAGTTCGATATTTTCCTTTTCCAGTAAATCGTTGTTGCTTTCCTGAATAAAAAAAGAAAAACAAAAACAAAAAAGCAATATAATCTGAAAGTAATGATGGTAAACTAAGCGCGTGTAAATTACTTCGTTCTTCATATTTTGGGTAGGGAGGACAGGAGAGAAATTGTGGCGCTTATTTCAAACCCAATGTAGCATAAGAAGAGAATAAAATCTTCGTAACACTTTTTAGAATATATCTTATACTTCTTACAGCTATTGTGACTTTGTTGACCTAAGTAATGTCATCATATTTGCTACCATACATTAGTAAACGTACGTTCGTAGATACCAATCCAAATAATAATATGCGTATTGACCACTTAAATTTGTTATAATCTTTGCAAATGCAGTTTTAAGAGCCAATACTTCCTTTGAAATAAACAATAAAAAAGGGAACACTTTCATTTTTCAATTACTTACTGCAGCAAGATTCTCTGAGGAAAGGTTTATATCAAGGATGATATCTCTGTTATCTCTTGACGAAGTCGATTCCATCATCCGCAAAGTTTGCTCTAGCAGTGGTTTATCGCGATCGATCCCTTCCTGAGTATCATCGTCTTTTTCCTGTAAAAATACGGATATTTTAATATCTGTATTTCACAGTGTAGGTCAAAATCCCACGGTAGATTGACATATGTCCTCGTAGGATACCTAGAAAAAGGAGGAGTTATACTAGAAAGGGAGAGACGTTCTACAATTGCCACCTTATATTCCACCGTCAGAGCTGAAATGTTACATCAGACTGGATCAGTAGTCTGGAGAGGGGAATGAAAGGAAGAGAATAAAAGGCTGGATGAATTTTTGTGGGATTAGAGAGCGATAGGTTTTTTATCCCCGGGATTTTAACTCATTGACTCCCGGAACTTTTTGTAAGAACACGTGTTTTGACATTTTGGAGATTTTCAAGCTGCATGGATGTGAGCCAAATTAGCTCTAATCTAGTCCAAAAGGAATTTGCAACAAGACAGCTTGTTTTTCTTTCATTTATCGTCGCGTTTTATGACACTGTGGCTCGGGCATGCGTAGAAATCAAAAGATTGGTGGAGAAAGTGACCTACGTCTTTACGCTTCTCGATTTTTGGATTTTTTTCCCTTTCCTTTTCCTCCTTTTCTTTTCTTTTTGCTGCAGTGACTGACCTTCTACTGAGCTTTCTTGCGGTTAAAAAACTTTTAAGGAAGCGTCATCGAGACGGCCAATTTTTATCATGAAGTAGCCAGGTGAAATGGCAGGACATTTTGCTATGAGTTTTTCACTCAAATTTTTGAGCATTTTTGGGCATATCTCAGGCTCCGTTAAGCCTATCACCCTGATCTGGGTATCATTGGAAAGATCTTTTCCTTCTACAGAAGTTACGTATAGATGACGCCAATGGGTTAAAGTATCAGGTAAATGCTCTAGTTCGTCCCTTAATGAAGTTCCGTACTTATCCAGTCTTCTAGTGAATTGTATTTTTATACTGATCGCTTTTTGATATTTTTCTGACATCTATCTTTTTTTTTTTTCACGCGGAATGAAATACTCTTTCAACTTTCCTACTGAAATTTTGTTTTCAGGGCCATTACTATTTTGCCAAAACATTATAAAGACGAAATTGGTGATTTATGATAATGATGCTAAAGTAGTTTATAACCTGAGGAAGCTGTCCAGAGGACATGGCGATTTCTTTGTCCACTCGGAAACTGCCAGGAATTCCAAGGTTCGATTTTCATCCTGAATGTCTCGCACTCCCTGTTAAATATGCATTAAAAGTCATCTATTATAATCCTTATTGGTACTATTATTCATTCACTCACCCATTCGTTTGCCCATTCAATCATGCGTCTCTTTAGTTCCAACCCACCACCAATTGTCCTACTAAACCCTGCTCACCGATCAATACACCAGTCAGCTATGTGACATCACAATTGACAGGTTATTTCCTTTTAGCTTTTAGATAGTTGCTTCCAGAGACACTATAAGATTTTCCATGCTGCAGATTACATACTCATGGAGTCAAAGGCCACAACATTTCCGATCAGAATAGGATTTAATGTAAGGCACCTACTTGGCCACATTCGCTCATTTCTTTTTGAGCATTGAATGTCTCTCTGTCTTCATAACATTTCCTCTCCTCTTTACCCTCGGTGCCTTGGTTTCGATTGATCTGGAGTACAACGAACGCAATTAGCTCATAACTAACAAGGTGGAAATAATTAGGTCTCAAGATGACAGCTGAACATTAACGACTGGAAATTTTGTTATAATTAGCTTGGGAGACATTTAGCCACTGAAAATCATACAGCTGCAGGTTGAACTGCGAGCTTTGATAAACGTCTTACCGAGCGCCTCCTGCGTCGTAACCACTTCAACAGATCACCAAACGGCACGTACTCTATCACCAGGAACTTGTGCTCCTGCAAAGTGCAACAACCAACCAGGGATACAATATTCTGGTGTGCACCCAACAGCTTCATCTGCTCTATCTCATGTAAGAACTCTTCTTTTTGGGCTTCGCTTGGATCATCTAAACACAAATGATGTAGTTAAATACCTGTTTATTATGATTAGAATTTTTTAAAACCATGTTCAACAAATCATCCGCTAACGTCAGTTTCGCGACGTTGGCAACCTCATTTAAGACTACTACTAATCTATTAGGATTTGCTTCAGTCACGGTCCAATTTAGAGATGGTGGGACGTGACAACTAACTTCGACGGCTGATTAGTTTCAATTATATCCACCGTTTAAAGAGGGAAATGGCTCAGTTGTGTCGTGTGTAATGTCACCTTAAGCTTAAGACTGGGGAGAAAGTCACTTTGTGATCTGATTCCAAAAGACCAAGCAAGATCGATCTGAAAACGGTTAAGTATTTGCATATCACCGAGAATTTAAATCTCTTTCAGGCGAATTTTAAAGAGACCGTAACCTATCCAAGTACTGGAACGATACACGCTTTAAGTTATGATTTTGCACGATGATTCCAATTACCTTGCAGTTCTTTGACAGCAACCACCTGGCATGGCTCCTCGGGTTTCAATGTTTTTCCAGTATCAAACACTTCTATTCCAACTCGTCTCTTTAGAGTTGCTTTGTAAACCACACCAAACGCTCCTCGACCCAGCTCTTCCTTGTGTTCTATTTGCTCAGGAAGGAGTTCCCATTTGTCAAGCGGGATAATTTCGCGAGCAGATCTGTGGAACGATGGGGAAATAATTTAAGCACAAAACTAGTAGTTACATAAACAATAGCCTCCATTTGGCGCGAAAAGATGCTAGGATATTTGTCCGCGGACATTATCTGTTTCGAAAAGAGAACAGTTTTCCGAGAGCGTAACTGGAGGAAAACTGTGAGCTTCGAGGAACAGATAATGTCCAAGGACAAATATCCAAGCACATTTTCGCCCCAAATGGAGGCTATTGTATTTATTATCCTTCAAATATTTTTCGCAACGCGCGCAGTTTAGTAATTGGGATATATTTAGTAAATAAACCCTTTCAGGCGGCTGATATGTCGGCTGATAATGTCCGCGGCTGAGAGATTGTCTGAAAAATGAACATTTGGCCGAGAAGCGAAGCTTTGAGGGCAAATGTGAAATTTTGAGGACAATCTCTCAGCCAAGGACATTATCAGCCGACATACCAGCAAGCCAAAAAGGGGTTTATTTATTTTATAACCCTCTCATTAATTTTCAGTTCGCAATAAACCGCTCGTAAACTGATGGTAAAAAAGCCATTAGTGATCTGATGGCGAATGCACGTGATTGACGTGAGGGAGCAAAGTAAATTTGATTGGTTTAACTAACTTTATTCCCACTGTGATTGGACCAAATTTGACAAGCGGTCATGTGAAATCAATTCTCGTAACGCCCCTTGGATCAAAAACTCGAAAACTTGGCGCTTTTGGTTCATACATTCCGACGTACTGTTCATAAACTTGACTAGAAAGAAATGTATTTCAGTCTCAGAATTTACATCTGTGAAACACAGAATGTGTAAAATCTGTAGCACTGGAAGGTGGACTGATTTTTCGTCGCTCTCTCGCTTGAGATGAAGTACTTCAGCCGGTTGTTGTTGTTGTGAGCTAAAAGTCACCGGGTTTCATCTCGCGTTGGTTTTCACGGCCTCTGTTTCCGAAGTAGAGAATGGTGTTAAACCAAGCCGAATTTGCAAAACTTTCTGGAGCATTCAGACCAAGCTGATTTGCTGCATAGAGGACTTCAAGATCTTCGCTGGAAATTGGACGCTTGTGCTTTGTGAAAGAAATCAATCCCTGTCGCGCAAGATCTTTCAGTGATTGATCTAGAGCTTCGTTTGCTGGGTTGAATACTTATCCCGAATAATGGAAAACGGCTTTCTTTGAAGGGAACCGGAAAAAAAATCTGTCCAGCCCGGAACGAATTGGCTTTCACAGTGCTGCGACTGTATAGTTTTCCTTCCACTGAATTTTCTGGCTTCTGCGTAAAAAAGGTTTCAACATGCTTGACAATTCTGGCGGCTCCATGATTTCAAGTGCGACTGGAATTTTCTCTCCTTCCACCACGCTAAAGTCGGACGTGAACGGTTGGTTTATTTTATAGTTAGTTATCACATTGTATTAAATCTTTATTTTGTAAAATGAATTGGTTTCAATTTACCTAGGACTAAATATTGAAAGTCTACTCGTGACTTTCGCCACCTTCAATGACATTGACAGCGTATTTTGGTGAACTTTTGGTACTTTCCGGAACAGCACTTGCCATCAGCTTTTTAATGTCATCATCGCTAGACTCAGTAACACTAGTTTGGATTCCTTCCATATTAAATAAGAGTAAAGAAAAGTTGGAACTCTTGTGCTGACTATGTTTCTCTTCGACGGAAACAATTGGAGGACAAATATCGACTCGGGCGGGGGTTCTTGCGTGATAACTGTCCAGAGATTTATACCACGTGACGTAAAGTAGCCAATGAAATCAATCAAAAATTAATGGGTGGGTTATAATCTCGGGTATTCCCCAGTTTTAGCTGGGGAATATTCGGTCACATGACGTGTTTAGACCAGTCACGCACGAGCAAAAATATTTGATGGATTACAATAAGGAATACATTGTAGTACGCTATCATTTTACTGAAATCTTGCTGTTGAAAACATGAATGTGTCAGAGCTTGGTGATGAAAAGCAGCCATTCTCCCATAAAGGTACCAATTAGATACCAAGTTCTGAAATCAATCAATCAGTCAGTCAATCAATCAATTTATTAAAGTGATTGCGTGGGATTGAGGTTGCCCTCAGTATCCGAGCCAGAGGCTCATGTATAAAACGCATGATTGAAATAAAAGAGATGAAATTAAATAAATAATGACAATAAGAAGAATTATATAAAATATGCATACATAGAATTGTTAACAATTATTATGCTATCCAACTACAATTGTTAAGACTGCAGTTAATCGAATACCACCAACGGTATTCCGGCTTCTGAACGAGAAGTAGTATTATTTTCTCTAGGTAACGTGCTGGTCCACCGCATGCTACCTCCGCACATTTCCTCAGCTTGACCTGTCGGACACTGGGGCGTCACCCATTTATTATCCCGAGGTGGAGAGATTCCAAAAACAGACTACAACAAGGTGACCCTGGCCAACGCATTAACTTAGACCAAAAGATCCTGAGTTCAACGGGCTTAGTTGGTTAGCGTGCAGCGAGAAAACCGGTGAGCGAAAGAAGGAGAGAGGGGCTTGGCGCGAGGAGCGAGAGCTGTAACATACTCCTTCCTCCTCACGCACCAAACTGCGAAGTTAACTGTAAAATTTCTTAGATGCTAAGGTTCTCTCCTGCTACTGTCCAGTTTCTCGTGCAATAACTAATGGACTTATTATGTTTCATCGTAAGTATTAACAACAACAGTGAATACCCTTTTATTCGCTTGCGATGAGACCGTCTGTAGCACCAGAAACCTAGAATGAAACATAGCACCAGCAACAGAATGAAGGCGATACCAGATGAGATGTAAGTCATCATTCCTTTGGGGATGGAGCTTTCCTGCGTTGGTTGACCAGAAGTCCCATCTGTAGGCACTGAAAAAGTGTAACAAATTTATATCTTAAGGAGGCTGGGAGCTTAATTTTTAAAGACTACAAATAAAGTTAAGGTTACAGTATACCTTCAGGGGTGTCTCGCGTTCAATCAACGTAGCGTGTCCGGTTTAAACTGTAGATACCTAAACCCCTATATCAAATTAAAGCTTATAGGACTGGCTATCATACTATACCAAAAAATTTGAAATAAAATAAATTGTCGAATTTTTCACGACTGCTAAATGCGAGCGCCCGAATTACCTTTTGAACGTTACATGTCAAAGCGAATTTTGTTTTTTCGCTTATTTGATGTGTCCCTTAGTTTCCGGTCCCAAAGCGCTAAAAAAACGTGTCTGTGATTTAAGTTACAGAATATTTTCGAAATAGGAGTAAAAAAATATGGAGTGATCGTACAAAAATCGCTCTTGGAAAAAATAATATTTAGAAATAAAAAATTCCCAGACACGCTTTTAAATTTTATATGTTAAACTAGCTACTGTCGAAATTGGAGGGCAATTTAACAAATTCCCTTTGACTTGTAGCTCTTTAAATTGTCTCCCTCGGGTGAAAAAAATTGTTTCGAGAAAACAGCATTGAAAAACTTTTCTTGCTTCGCAAACAAACTCCGACCACAAACACGGTCAACTGGGGTCTAGGATAACTGAGCCAATCAACGCTTGAAAAGTTTACTTCCGTTCGCCTCCTGGTTACAAATTTACGGCCCAATCTTCTATCAGCCCTAGTGTTTCACATTGCGCTCAAAGCGGAGAGAATTTTTTGCTAATGGTTTTTTTTTTGAAGATGCTGGAGAAAAATGGGGAAGGCAAGAAAGGGAACGACCGCTAGAAAGCAAACTAAAGCAGCTAGGTGGGAAAAAAGTTACCTAAAGAAAACACGGCAGCTTCAAATGAACCGCAAAACTTTAGAGAGACAATGATCATGGCGATATCAGAAATCGGGTGTGTTTCACTTTCCCCATTGATAATACTAGTAATATTCCGATGTTAACAAAAATAACTTTTGATTGATTAGAAAGCCTTGGGGTCCAATATCACTGCCGTATTTGTAGGATGAACAAACATTAAATTGAACCATTCCTTCATGCGAAATGGCAAGACTGAACTCTTTCGTTTATTATGACAGATTCGACGGATTCTCTTTCGTTGATATGTTGGAGAAAAGCACGTCGGATCGAATAAAAAGAGGCAAACCAGCTAGAAAAAACTTGTACTATCATTACAGCGCCTTTCTCAGCTCTCGACTCGACCTCTTGCCGGCTTGATCCCATAGCCGTGGCTTCAACTTTCGGGCAACTTTCGCTTGTTCGCTCATTGCTGTATTTCCATTTTTGGTTCGCTTCTTCGAACTGGTCCACGGACATTTCCATGGTCCAGGTTTATTCATACCTGAAAGAATTACACCAAGTAAGTTGCTTGATGGC
>JAHPZR010051158.1:0-7500 GCA_019787425.1 Platygyra sinensis | reverse complement strand
ACTTTTTTCTGATGCTTACGTAGCCTCATCTAAACTGCGCGAGAGGGGTTTAGAGAAATCGAGATAATTTTTTAAACCCGAGATGCAGGTCGAGGGTTTATCGCTCCAAGTGTTTAGATGAGGCTATACCTAATCTCGAAATGCTCGATTGCGTGCGAATCTAAACGGCTCAACCGTGTCTACATACGCTTATCTAAACGCACCTATCAAACAATCAATGTGAGCGCGCATCCCACTATATCAGTTATTTTATAAACCCTCTTTTAGGAGTAATTATTTGGCCATTTCGACAATTCATTGATTCATGACACCCAGCATTGTCTAGAGGGGGAGTAAATTGAATTGTTGTTTTTTATTGAAAAAATGAGTCTCAAACGTTATGGCCAGGATTGAAGGCATTCAAGGGATGTCCCTGTAGGGGGATCACTGCATGAGATGTCCATTAAATCAAGAGATGGTATAGCCAACGATTAGTCAGAAAAAAAAGTATTTAATAAAAAAAATGGACAGTATAGAACTTCTCTTTAATTTGCAGTTTCCAACGCTTTGGACCGTGAGGGTGATTACAGGGCGAATTTTCGAAGTTTACCTGAGAATGACTCTCAAGCATTGTACTATATTTGGCTGAAGAAAAGAGAGATTAGGCCAAGAATAATTATCTTACATGTGAAATCGACTTGGAGTTCTGTCGCGTCAGTTCCATAGTGGTTGGTAGCCTGGCAGGTATAGTTTCCATCCTTCTCCAGACGGATGGTTACAGTGTTTGTTGTATTCACCAGTACTGTAGAGTTCCGTATCAGTGCTATGTAAATGGAAGGAGTTCCTCTGGCGGTACATGACAGCATGCCTCCTTTTATTGCTAACACAGCAGCTGGGAATGTTAGCGCCGGTGGAACTAATCCGTTAGAGAAATGAAAAAAATTCCTTCAGAGTCGACCCTCCACTAACGACTTCTTTTTGTTTAGGAAGGTCCATACTTTCCCCCTTATTTTACCCTCTCTACAACATCTAATTCGATCTGTAAGCATACACGTGATTACGCAATCGGATGACTGCGAAGCGGGAGTCTGATTTGTTAAACACGAGGAAAAATAATCGAAGCGTGCACAATGAACGCCACGAGTTTTTTTTTTTTTTTTTTTGCTCTTCTTTTTAAACAAATCAGGCACTTTTGAAGGTAAAACATTTTACCCGAAAAAGTCACTTACGTCAGTCTTGCATCAAGCCATTTGACTAATCATAACCATTACAATTTCCCACAAAAGTAATTAATGAATGAGTAGTTACTTTATGATTGATTACTTGATTAAATGATTAATTGTTAACAAGGCATTTTATCGTCCAGTTCAGTTTGTAATCATACTCGTGATTAACAATCGAACTTTAGGAGGCTCCCACTCAGCCAATAAGCGCATAAATTCCAGCGCTATCACTTCGACGTGTTCGGCCCTTATCAGTACGGGACCGTTTTATCTTATGGTTTTTCAAAGAAATTACTCGCGGGGCCGTGCGGGTCACATGAAAAAAAAACTATTATTTTTAAGTTACCTTGTACTATCGTTGTTTGTATCTGAGCCTGGCTCAGTGCGACATCGTAAACCTTCAATTCCGCGATTTTCCCTTTGAAATATCCGTCATCGCAATTCGTAACCCCCATTCGAACTTCGCCCGCATTGGTGGAAATAACAGAGCCTGTAAACCCGTTTTTCATGGCACTTAAATGTCCATTGATAAACATGGAGCTGAGGCCAGTGTTATGATCGAACGTTGCTGCAACGTGGACCCACAATCCTTTTGGCGTACGAAACGTAGCATTAAACAGTTTCAAGTCTGCTTGAAAAACTATTTGAGGATTGTTTTGTGGGACGATTAGAGTGAATAGGCCAAGCCGAATCTCTAACCTAACTCCCCGGCCATCTTTTCCGTAACTGACTAATGGTCCATCTTGGCCTTCGTGTTGAACCCAGCACATTAGTGTGATCGATAATCGTGTGTCCAGGCCCCCTCTATTCGGAAACTCGATGTAGCTGCTAGCACTGCCATAAAAAACGTACGCCCCGGCTGGTTCGTTGTAAGGTCCGTTTGTAAAAGCAACATCTCCCAGGATTCCCTTAGGCTGCCTGTTCTCTTTCTCTGCGGCTTCATAGTGTTTATTCAAGGGGTAGAAGGCGATAGGTTCTGGCTTATCTGAGAGCAAACAAAAAAATATCACTTACAACGTTACAAATAACTTAAAAATACGTGGTGAATCGAGACGAAGAGAAAGCAAGGGTGCACATGAATGTTGTGCCGCGTAATCTAAATCGTCCCCGACTTTCTCTGTCCGACCTCGTAGCTCAGTCGGCAGAGTATTGGGTAGATCTAATCCGGAGGTCGTGGGTTCTATTCCCAACGAGGTCAAAAGATTTTTTCTTTACCTCGAGTGGTTCCTTGATTCCCTTTACTAGGGCTAACGCCCAGTGGGTTATTCATGGGGTCAATTAGCACTTTAATTTACACTTCAGAGTTAATTCTCTGTTTCACCATCAATGTAATGTAGCCGCAAAGTATTCAACGAGTTTTGTTTTGCGAGTTTTGTTTCCCGGAGATACTACAAAAAAAAAAAAATACCGAGGGTGGTGGGTGTTATGAACACTTTCTTAAGCCTGCCGCACACTAGCCGATTTTTTGTCGTAGTACTGCAGATTTTTTGTCGGGGTCAAATCGCGTTTAAATCTGTCGGGACATCAGCTTGCCGCACACTAGCCGATTTTTTGTCGCGACTAACCGTGTTTAGGTTTGGGGACGAGTCGATCTCCGCCATGTTGGAAAAGAAGCTTGGTCACGTGACTTTCATGACAATTCTTCATTGGTTGAGGTACGTGCGAGGCCCGACAAATAATCTTGGTCCACCGCACACTAGCCGACAAGGCC
Source organism: Platygyra sinensis (assembly GCA_019787425.1). Lineage (NCBI taxonomy): Eukaryota > Metazoa > Cnidaria > Anthozoa > Scleractinia > Merulinidae > Platygyra > Platygyra sinensis. The sequence continues at coordinate 4,587 of JAHPZR010051158.1, read as the reverse complement.
CGACAAAACGTTTTGAGATCTAGCACTGTCAGATATCGCCCGACAAGCCGCGATCTTGTCGCAGACTTGTCTGAATTCACCGCACACTAGCCGACAAGTGAAGATTTTTTGTCGGCCGACAAAAAATCGGCTAGTGTGCGGCGGCCTTTATTATTGGGTGAGAACTATCACGTGACGTGCTTCGAAACTGTATTTCTCCCAATGGTATCAAATTTTACTACCACCCTGTGGCACCAACAGCTTGAACCCGGTACTCTCACTAGCAAGGAAAATTAATGGAAGGCCTTTTGAGATTGTGGAGAGAAGCAAAGTTTAAAGTACGGAACTTGATATAGTGAGCGGGTCACTTTGCAATTTAAGTGCGTTGGCTCTCGGGATGACGTTACATATCTTCGCTACACAGTCCCAAGAAGGACAAAACAGCTACCCACGTAGAAATTCAAGCGTAGTCTATTACAAAACCAAGAACCCATTCGAAACGAAAATTTGTATGAATACTTGTTTTCAGCTGCTCTCTGAAAGCATAATCTCAGGAGGATCAATAGTTTTAAAGTTTGAATTTTAGTGACGTCGTGTGAAAACTAGCAAAATCCTGGGTTAGCGTTAACAGGCTTCCGAACAACCCAACCCTGTTTACAACAAGTTAATCTATATGATAATTTCGTGGCTAGTCTTACGAAGCTTGTTTCGTCCCGGCCAAGGGACTCATCAGAGACCTTTCTGCTTGGCAAACTCGTTGGGCATCGCGCCCAAAGTCCCGTTCGCTTGCAAAATGATGACAGCAGTCTGGCCTTATATCGCATAAGGATTCCCGACAGCACAAATTCACGAGTGAAAGTTAACAATAAAGTGTAAAGTTGACAGTTACTTGTGATAATTTCGTGGCTAGTCTTACGAAGCTCGTTTCGTCCCGGCCAAAGGACGAAACGAGCTTCGTACCTTGCATACGGCGGCTGAGCCCGCAGTACGAGCGGCAGTCAAAACTTAGCTGTCCTACCGAAACGATACGATAAATATAATAGCCTTTTTCTTCGTAGATACCAAAAATAGAGACAATGCTTAAGTTGCTTTGGCTTCTTCTAATAGTTAACTCGAGAATTCCGGGTTTAGTTTGACGAGAAACAGGATATTTTGTTCAAAATAAAACAACTATCACCCTACCTGGCGACACTCGACGAACTACGAGCGAGTTGCCATGCCGGACGCCGGCTACTCAGCTTTGGCGCCAAATTAGAAGCTTAGAGACAAACTTCTTCATATTCTTCACATTTTAAGAACTGATAGGGTTTTGACCATTGTAAATCCCTTTTCGTGAATATTTAGTGCCATTTCCAGCGACAAAAGTTGCCTGGCTTCAATGCCTTTCCTGTAAAGTTACATTGACGGCAGGACAGTAAAGTTTTTTCCCGCCTGCTGAATCCTGATTGGTCAATTCAAATTTCCCGCGCGCCGACCGTATGCAAGGTAAGACTAGCCACGAAATTATCACAAGTAACTGTCAACTTTACACTTTATTGTTAATCTATATGAGCCCGCGATTCAATCAAAAACTAGCACTTGGTCAGCGGTCAACTTCAAACACGCGGCCTCGATGAGCTCTAAACTTGAGCCCGCGATATGGCCACATGATACAGGTCAGCGGATACCTTGTTTTGACAGGTGTCCGTTGACCATAACATAGATGTCCAATATCAAAGTGGGATGCTACAAACCGAGGGTACATGTCTCTGTCAACCTATCAGCTGGAGTATAGCGGCCATCTTGCGCGTCTCGATCTGTCTCGAGACTGAAAACACGGGCTGCGTAGTTTTACAAGTCAAACTCAAAACCTCTACTGGCTTATGTAGATGAGACAAGGTAGTACTTACATCGAATAACTCTCACCAAAATACTCTGAGAAAAAGACCCACTACTGTTTTTTGCCGTGCAAACATAGGTACCAGCGTCTCTCAGCTCAATGTTTGTAATAAGAATGCTCGTCGTTGTGTTGCTCTGTTGTAATATTTGACCATCTTTCTTCCACGTTACCAAAGGTATAGGGTCACCATTTGCGTCACAATGTAAAAGCACATCATCACCTTCTTTAACATCTTGAGTCCGATTTGCTCCATTGCTTATGGTTGGTGGTTCTAAAAAATTAAAATTGGAATAGATGTCAGTTAAAAATACCAGACAGTCAAAATTTTCTCCGAATGAGGGAGCAATAAATGGCCTCTAAAAGGATCTCCAAGTGATGAGCCTCAATAGATAACCCCCGGAAAAGTGCTATGAAAAAGAATTGTATAATGATAAAAATGGCAGTCCGATGTGTAACTATATTTGGTGGTTCTTAAATGCTAAAATTGGAATAAATATCTAAACAAAAACCGTTATATATGTATTTTCTTTATTGATGTATATTTAACAAACTAAAGTTCTTCAGGTTATACAGTAACAGATTAGCGTGTATATATTTAAAAAAAAAGTACACAGCTGAACCTCTGGTTGCGACCACTTCTCGTAAGCAACCAAATCTCCTCGGCGACCACTTTTCCAAAATACCAAAAGTTTCAAAGTCAAATTGGTACCACTTTGAGCGAATACCTCCGTAAGCGACCTCTACCATTTTCAGAGCCAAAAGTTTTAAATTTTCTCTCGTTTTTAGTCTCCGATAAGCAACAACTTCACAGATAATATTGAGAGAAACAAATTAATTGGATGAAAAGGTGTGGATAAATTTAAAGCTACCAATACAATCCTCATTCGGATTCAATTTCAGCTAACTATCGCGAGACTTGCTCAATTCTCCTTATAAAGAAGTTTATTAGAAGCGAATCATGGTATTGTATACGTAATTGGCCATCCCCTATCGGGGCTTTTCAGGACCAATGCAAACAAACAATGACAACTTAATAAGAATGCTTTGGGAAACTTAATTTTTTTGTTGCTACTAAAAGTTATTACAAAGGTTTAGATGGGCTTTGACGCCGTGTAAATCTCGCCAGTACCATAAGCTAATGAGGCACAATTTTGACCCATTAGGGTATCAGCTCTCACAAGTGACCACCTTCCATAAGCGACGACCTAGGTTTGACATTTAGGGTGGTCGTTTAAGGGAGGTGTGACTCTAACTGATTTTGGAGTCTAACAACAATTTAAGTAAACTGTTGCTTTTTTCCGTTTGTTTCGGCGTGCGTGGTACAGAGAGATACACCTCGACCTTGACCAAGCACGGGAGGCGCAGAAAAAGTGCGTGTCTTGATAAATAATCTGCCCGCTTTGTATTCCCAGTTCAAAGCCACTATTGTTTGTTGTTGTTGGTTTTTAGTGTAACGCTTGTTTGCCTCTTAGTGCACTGTCATATTTGAGGCTTAAATTAAATGGTAAATTTAAATTTAAAAATTGCTAGAGTTAGTTTTTACATCAAGATCGGTTACGACATCATCCGTCGTGTACACTTACCAGTAACAACAAGATTTACAGGACCATTTCTGACATGCACGCCCCAGACTACAATCGTGCAACCATATGTAGTTTTGGTCCGACTTAGACACATTCTTTAAGATGAACACCATTTGACACCCCTGTTGCTGACAGATATTTGCATTCCAGTAAGCTCTGGAGCGGACTGAAAAGTGAAGTGTGGGATGGAAGAGATTTCCAACTTTATCAATTGCGACGTATTTCGTCCTCAAATATACATTGTTGTCTGTTTTGCCCCACAAGATCTGCTCAAAATCTCTCCAATCTTGGGAATCGCCAAACGTGAACTCCCACTGAAACATAGCGGCAGAGCCCAATGGTACATACAACGTGCTTGGAGGTTCCTTTGTAAATTTTGTTCCAGAGTTCACTGGAAAAATGAGGATGAGCTAGTTTTACTCATACATTCTTTTACTGATCCTTTACTGATTGATATAAACAGTCTAATAGCTCAAGAATTTGTCTCTTAATATTTGTGTAATCCATCTATTAAATCAGCACAGTTCCATCCCGTTGGGCCTGTTAACTAATCGGTCCAACAGCGATTTCTATGGGTCCGCCCAACTTCTGGCTTTTCCAGTGTAGCCCTCAGTTTGTGTTTTGGCTGCATATTTTTATTTATAACATAATTAAAGCACAGCGCGCGCTCTGATTGGTTAATTCAGCATCTACTATTTGCCCATGGGTGTATGCTGCTGACGTACTCAATAACTAAAGCAAAGCGCGCGCTTTGTGATGTAGCTCAATAAAAAGACTTCTGTTGTTCTAGTGTCTTAATGTTATGTTATAAAACAAATGGTAAACGCCATAGCATGTACTATTGAGTTATGGTGCACTTGGGAGGTTTGCTAAGCACTCAAGAAGCTAGAGTCGCACTCGGCTATCGCCTCGTGCGACTCTTACGCTTCTTTCGTGCTTAGCAACCTCCCGCGTGCACCATAACTCAATAGTACATGCTATGGCGTTTACCATTTGTTAATTTTACTGCTTTATAGAGAAGAAAACAGTGGAGAAAAAAACAACCTATATGCTTATGATTTGGCTTAGGAGCGTCACAGGAAACAGAGAGCCGTGCGCTTGAACCGAGGTAGGCTTATTTTTAGGCATAACTCGTGTATATATGTT
>JAHPZR010051157.1:0-10394 GCA_019787425.1 Platygyra sinensis | reverse complement strand
TATTTTACACCGGGCCCGGTTTCCCAGAAACCCAATTTGATCCCAAAAATTGACAATTGTACAGGGAAGTTATCAGCGAAATAAACAAGTGAACTTTATTAGAGGTCAGAACACACCGTACTTTTCTCTAGACTTTGAATTCGAAATATGATATCGGGCCCGTTAAGTTACCGGGTCTTTCGAGAAGCGGGGCCCTGGAGCCCGTTTCTCGAAAGACCCGGTAACTTACCGGGCCCGGAATCAGATTTTGATATCAAACTCTCAAGAAAAGTACGGCGTGTTCTGACCTCTGATGAAGTCCATTTGTTTCTTTAGCTGATAACTTAATTGTTCAATTTTCAAACCTTTTGAAACTCCCTCGAGCGTGGAAAACAAAACAGCTTAACGGGCCCGGTAATTACCGGCAGCTTCGAGAAACGGGCCCCTGGCCCCTTTCACTGAGTTTTACTACAGAAGCATGATTTTATCTCTCGAGGAACTAAAAAAAAAACATTAAAAATTATAATACTTTTTCTAATACATGAACTATTCAGATATATAGCCAATTTCCTGAAATAATTCACTTTTTAACCAGCATGACAGCTCTCTCGGCCGTCACGTAAATTAAATGCCACGCCACGCAAAAGTTTAGAAATTCAAGCGCAGCATATCACAAAACCAGAACCCATTCGGAGGGAAAATTTGTCTGAATGTTAGTTTTCAGCTGTTTCTTATGCATCATGAAAGAAAAAATCTCAGGAGGATCAATAGTTTTGTAGTTTGGATCTTAGTGAAGTCATGTGAAAACCCCCAATAGTATTAAAGGTCTTAAATTTCAAGACGCGTTAGTAGTTTTATTATTATTGTTATTATTATTATTATTATTATTTATTATTATTATTATTATTATTATTATTGCCATTGTCATTGTCACTGTTTTTGTTATTGTTATTGTTAAGAGTAAATTTTGTTTATCGACATTTTTGTGATAATTTTATGTCTCTAGGCTTGAACACATGTTTAAAAACAGTTTGAAACTATCGCTACGTATACCAAACTTGTTTTCGTTTCTCGGGGTCTTAGGGTTAAAAAAAACAGTAGTAAGCCACCTTAATGCTTCCATGTTGTGCCTAATAAATGAAAAGATGCAGCCGTAACGTGTGTCTTCTGTTCGAAATATTTGTGATAAAGGCCCTTAAGCTTTGAAATACTGAACTAAATGACAGATTTCATACCTACACTTCCTACCTTTGTTGGGTGGAGCTTCCCCATGATGGGGAGTAGTCCCCCCCCCCCCCCCCCAACCCGAGGATTTCAGTCTGTTACTTAAAGTCCTATTAAAGTTCCGAAATGTATTGAATCCTAGCAATCCTAGTATTAAATCTCTACTGTACTTTTCATTGTGTTTAAGTCATCAATTAAGGTTGCACTGTTCTGTCGCATAGCAGAAAAACTTGCCCTACTCTTATCAATCAATCATTGCATCTATCTTAAAACCTAAGCCGATGACATCATGTTTTTTTTTCTAAAATCTTTTGATTAGCCGCAGATGAAGAGACAAGGATATTCTAAAAAAATTATTTGGAGTAAATTTTGCGCAAATTGAAAAACCAAAACTGGAAATTTCTAAGTTGGACAAAATTCCACTCCATAATTTTTTTATAAATTCGCACATGCGTTTCGCTGTAGCTGTTAAATATTTTCCATTAAAAAGTAGATGTCACCGGATCAGCTTTTGAGATATTAGCTTCGTGAATTTTTCCTGCGTGTTTTACGCGCAAATTAAAATTTGACTTTGCAAGATCGCCCTTTGCGCATCCGTAAGGGCTGTCCACTGATCAGTAAAGCCGGAAATTCCCCGCCAACAAGCGCAATTAGCGTTTCCTTTTTGCTTTTGTCTTTATTAGCAGCATAAGCAGTAGAAGAGGAGTTCCATAAATACCCGAAGGTCTGACTGGCCAAGTGAAAAGAAAGAAGAAAACCTGTAGAGTAGTTTTTTTCCTGCTGCTTTTTATATTGATAGCTGGCGGGATCGATCGCAGCATCAATTAACATCACAATTTTCCTTTACGTTACTCCACAGCACCGGGTTTGATAGAATGTTCTTACTTTATAACTAAATGAAGGATGGGTGTTTTAGAAGGTAAAAATAACTGATATCGCAAACAGCTTTCTAAACAAAAGTTTATTGAAGTAGGCCTCGCGCCGCCATGTTTGTTTTGAGTTTTGATAACTTTAAATCTAGCGCGCTGTCTCTCGACCCCTCAGGTGATCGGGTTTTTCGCTCGCACTTAAGTGCACATTAGAGCTCAGGCGTTTCGCAGTAGTATTACTGCTTGCCACCTAAAGTCAGTCTGTTTTAGGTCCGTTTATTGCCACTAAAATTACGTTGTCAACTAGAGGTGAATTAGTCGCTATCCAACAATCTACTGTTACTGACAGAAGACATCGCTTGCCTATTATACTGAAACGTCAGCTTTTAGTTTCAATACGGCAGCAGCCACCTGGTACGGCAGTAAAACCACTAAAAGAAAGCGGTATGGAAACAGCCATGGGGTCGTTGTTTCTGACAGTTGTTGTCGCAGAATTCAGTACTTGCTGTAAACCTCTCAGACCTATTCATGAACAATGCGAAGCAGCCTGAGAGGCCGGACATGTTTTAGTTGTGTGACAACGAGCTTCGGGTCCAGATCAAGGGTCATTGTAAACAAATTCTTGGCCCAGGGTATAAAAAAAAGGAATTACATTCAAAGCGATAAAAATTTCGTAAAGTTCAGTCCCTGATGTTTGTGATATTTAGCAATTATTGAATGAGGCTGAGTAGGATATGAAGAATTCTGCAGATCAAGGAGGGTATTATCCACATAGGCCGAAGGCCGAGGTGGATAACACCCTCCGAGATCTGCAGAACTCTTCATATCCTACGAAAGCCGAAAATAATAATTGCTTTATTATTCATTCAAAATATTCCCGGTTCTTAAAGGAGTTTCGCCATTTCCCTCTTTGTTTTTACGCTCACCAAAAGTAACACAGCCTTGTCCCCAGGTTTTGTCGGTCAACGGTTCAATAATCGCCGACCGATTAGCTCCAGAATTAGCTCAGTTGGTAGAGCACCGGACTGCCGTGCGGGAGGTCGCAGGTTCAAACCTCGACCGGACAAACACTCAGGGTCTTTAAGGTCATTCCCAGTATTGCATTGTGCATCCCTACTGCGCATAATTTTACGCGTGATTAGCGCGCGCGCATTAGAAAATGGTGGCTTTTTCTTTACAGCTGCACCTCGCCAAAGAGGTAAATTGTCATTTTCTCGAAAGCGATTACGGTGACCTATCATTTTTTCCAGTTATTTTGAATTGAGTAATAAATCTCTCCATGAAAAATAAATATGGACCAATTTTCAGTGTTGAGCAAAAAACAATCGTCGGAAACGTGAATTTATAATCATGGTGCTATTATAAGGATTTATATGGAATAAACAAGGTGCTGTTGCTCCTAAACGAACATGGGGACCCCTCATTTTATTTCCAAATTTAAGTTCCTATAATATAAACAATCAGTTGGCAAAGTTTGAGCAAAATCTCAGGGTAGGTTCTATTTCAGTGGAATGACCTTAAATAACTGAGGAGAAAGTGCTCCCTTTGTGATGACACCTGCAAATGGTTAGACTTTAGTTAGTCTTATCGGATAAGGACGATAAACCGTAGGCCCCGTCTCACAGTGATGGAGTGGGACGTTAAAGAACCCACACACTGTTCGAAAAGAGTAGGGGACGTTTTCCCCGGTGTGATGGTTTATCACTTATTCGGTTCTGGGGACACCTGTGTATCATACTATTCTCTCTAATAAGATTATGAACTGCGTGGCTGCAATTTGCGCCTAAATAAGCAGTCTGGCAAATGTCCCCCAAAAAGTGTTCGAAAGCGCTTTGAGCGTCAGGATAAAGCGCTATATTTCCGTATTTCATTTTTTATTTCATCTGCAGCGGGCTGCAATTTTGACGTCATTTTGACGTCATCGGTTTAACAATATGCAGCGCCGGGACTGCACTTTTGACGTAATTGGCTCAATATTTGGTCAACAGCAGCTGGTTATGGTGAATTATGGTATGGTTTTAACCAATCAGAAACGGGGAAATATTTTGAATGAGTAATAATGATGAATTAACAAGCGTATGTTGTTTAGCAAATTCTCGATTATAGCTCCCTGCAAATAATACCAAACCTTCCTGCGTTTGAAATACAATGTCCTTTTAAGGAAACGTCTCGAAATCATATGTTTAGCCGCGGCGTCTTTGAATTTAAAACGTTAACTTCACTGCGAACAGGCCAACAGAGAGAATAATACCATCGCTTGATTGGTATATTAATTTCGATTACTCAAATCTTTGTGTCTATATTAATTATATACTTTCTGGTGCAAGGTATGGGGGATGCTTGATCATCCCCAGAATCTTTCGTGGGTTGTCATTCGAGCGCTACTGACCGTATAAACTCTAACAGCAGGGATGGCCGGTGGAGCGTATTTTTAATCTCAGGGGCGCACAGGCGACCCTAAATTGTAGGGGGTTAGAAGATATTTGTAAAATTATTATTTTCTGTAGTTTTTGCTTAAAATTGGGGAAAGGGGGCTTAAGCCTCCAGAGCCCCCGTCCCTGAACAGCGATCCGTACGGACACATTGTTTCGTCAAAAAAAGGTTTAAAATAGACGAAAGCCAAGGCTCTCTCGAAATGTTTCTTTCAAGTTGTCAATGGAACTATATATAAAAAACCTCAGTCTGCTCAACTTTTCTATACATCCCGTTTTTGGGAGCTCCGCTTATGTCTTGTCACTGGAAACACGAATTCGAAAGGTGTGACTGTGTGTGATCGATGTTATAATTGTAGAAGGCGGTGATGGGATAGATTATATTACAGTAGCAATTACATAACGGGAAGACTTCCTTAGCAACGAATTTGAAATTTCATCCTGCATGTGCGCATTTACAAATTGCTACGCGATACGTCCTTGTCGTTTGGAATCTGTCAAACGCGGACCGGATGTTGGCGTATGGCGGATGGAAAAAATGAGGATGGAAAAAAAGCGGATAGAAAAATTGGGATGGAAAAACTGAAAATGAATTTGGCCAATTTTTGGTTCGATTTTTTGTTTTCCAACTTATATACTGCGATTTTTCGGTTTTGGTGTCTTGTGCGGTTTGCGGGTTTTCGCCAATCTAGTCTCTACGGGGGGTGACAACTCTAACAAACGCTGTTTGCGCAATACTAGGTCTTAAATTAGGTCGTCCCTGAAATTTGGATCATCCTCCCGAAGTTTTGGGAAACGTCAAATAAAATTTCTTTCGATGCCCCGATTTTTTTCTGCAATGTCCCGGAATTATAGCGCGTTTCCCGGAAAAATTTCCGAGTGTCCCGATTCCCACAGAAATCTCCAGATTCCCGGAACAATTTTGGCTTTGTCCCGAAACAGCGTTTGTTAGAGTTGTCACCCCCGTAGTCTCTGGTTGTCAGTTTTTGCCAACAATGATGGCGGTTTTTCGGATTTTTCTGTCCAATGCATTTTACGTTTTTTTGTGGTTTTGCCAAGGAAATTACACTTTGCAGTCGCCCCAAAAACTGTATTCCCAAGGGACCACTTATATAGCGTTTCTCTCTTTCTTTTAGAGGAATGGTTGACAAGCCTACTCTTTTTAGCAGCCGTTGTTCGGGTCGTAATGGCTGCCAAGCAGACTATGAAAAGGCTCAAGATGACATCAAAGCAAAGACCATTTCTCAAATATCACGCGGCTGGGATGATATCTCGTGGGCTTTGATCGTAGACTGGACCATCGAGTTGCTATAGATCATAGTCTTTTTGTCTCGCCGGGGATAACATTGCGCGCAATCGTTCCGTTCAAGAGGAGTAAATAAAGCAAAAGGAAAGCCACGGTTGTAAAATAAAGCAGTTTGGCCGGTCGTAAAATACATCTGCCATTGTGACTACACAAATTAAAATTCTAAAAATATGGCAATCAACTTTCGAATACGGTGTATTTGAAACAAAAATCACCTACAATCATGTTATTGTGCAATTTTTTTCTAGTTTCACATTGCTATTGGTCTGTGGAGCCGATTTTAAAAAAAGCAAATTTAATTTTAGACAATGACGAGTTCTGTACTGAAGAGAGAATACGACGAAAGAACTTTGGAAAGTAAAACAAGTCTTGACGTATAAAAGTTGAATAACAAAAAGAGGAATTCTGAAATCTACCAAACCTTGGGCAGTGAGGGTTTTATTTCGGTTTTCGGTTTTGGACCAAATTTATTGCGGTTTCTCGGTTTTCGGCGATTTTTTGCGCGGTTTCTCGGTTTGTAATAGGCCCCTACTTCCCCCTCAATTATAGTTCCACCGTTTGCTCTCTCCTGGGTATTCGAGCCGAAAGCCGAGCGCACCGCGTTACGCAAAACGGCTGTAAAATCGGCCCCTTGAGAGCTCTGGTCTCTTCCAAACTTCACGTAGAACACAAGCGATAGTTTTCCATCTTCACGAAAAGGGAATTAAAGCTAGCCAATTTCTGAAGACCTTTCCGTTGAGAGACTTCAATATAGATATTATGGCTTTGTAATTAACCGATTCCTTGCAAGAAACCTATAAGTGGATGACGGTCTGTTGTCCACAATGGAAAAAATACTTATTGCCAGCTATAACAGTCATTTTTCAACCGTCACCACTCCAGGTGACATCGACATCACAATTTTCGTTTTAGGTTCCGGTCGGCAGCTGTTTAAAAAAATGTTTACCCTTGAAAATTGACTGAAGGATGGATGTTTTCCAAGGTAAAAATAATTGATATCGGAAACCGCTTACTGAAAGTTGGCGAAAACAAAGTTTTACGAGGTAGGCTGCGCGCCGCCATGCTTGTTGAGTTTTGCAAGCTTAAAATCTCGTGCGCTGTCTCTCAACCCCTCAGGCGATAACGTGGATACCTCGCGCTGAAGTGCACGTTAGAGCTCAGGCGAAATCTTACTGTTAGCTACCTTACTCCAGTATGTTTTAGGTCCACCGGTTTAGTGTTTATTAGAGGTGAATAAGAGGTGAATAAGTCGCTATCTAACATTCTACCGTTACTGCGGACAGAAGACATCGTGGACTTACTCAACCTTTGTCGACTTAAAGTCTCAGTAAGATAGTAAAAACACTACAAGTTGCATGGAACAGCCATGACAGCCATGAGGACACCTGTTTCTGACGGTTGTTGTCGCAGAATTCAGTAGCGCTCTAAACCTCTCAGACCTCTTCATCTTCATTGTGAACAGGACGACAGAGAGAATAATACCATCGCTTGATTGGTCTATTAATTTCGATTACTCATATCATTGTCAATTAATTAATTTCGAATACTCATATTGTTGTCAATGGGACTATAAAAATCCTCGGACAACTCACCTTTTCTATATATCTCGTCTCTGGCAGCTCCACGTATGTCTTAGCACTGGAAAAACGAATTCGAAAGGCCAATATAGCTCTCAATCCACAAAGAATTAGACATAAGTTGTTCGCTTTTTATATACTTATATACTTTATATACTTTCTGTTGCAATATACGGGGGATGCTTGATCATCCCAGAATAATCTTTCGTGGGTTATCATTCGAGCACTACTGACCGTATAAACTCTAACGGCAGGATGGCCGGCGGGTCGTATTTTTAATTAATCTCGGGGAAGTAAAAGCGACCCTAACTTGTAGGGGTTCTGAAGATATTTGAAAAATTATTATTTTCTGTATTTTTTTGTTTGATTAAAATTGGGGAGGAGGGGGCTAAAGTTTCCACAGCACTCCTGTCCCTAAACAGCGATCCGTACGGACACATTGTTTCGACAACAAGAGGTTTGAAATAGACGAAAGCCAAAGCTCTTTCGAAATGTTGCTTTCAAGTTGTCAATGGGACTATAAAAATCCTCAGGCAACTCACCTTTTCTATATATCCCGTTTCTGGCAGCTCCACGTATGTCTTAGCACTGGAAAAACGAATTCGAAAGGCCAATTTAGCTCTCAATTCACAAAGAATTAGACATAAGTTGTTCGCTTTTTAACAGTCCAAAGGCTCCCAGAAATGATGTACTCTTTACCTTTTTTTCCTTTCAGAATTAATCAGTAGATTTATGCAATGAGGACGACGAATAGTAATTGCGTACTGCAGTGCTTGCGTGTCATTTTATAATTGCGGTAGGCGGTGATGGGATAGATTATATTACAGTAAAGAATTGGTTCATGCTTAGCGTGCGTATATCGAGTTATGGATGCACGCGGGAAGTTTGGAGAGCACGAAAGAAGCATAAGAGTTTCTCGAGGCGATAGCCGAGAGCAACTCTAGCTTCTTGAGTGCTCTCCAAACTTCCCAAGTGCATCCATAACTCGATATATGCACAGCTAAAAGCATGAACCAATTCTTTTATAACATGGCGACAACAACTTGGGCGCTAAAACATGTTTTATTTCTAACTGGCGTTGACTACAACTGATTAGTTCTTACGATTCACGGCGAAGAAAAACAAAGGTCTTTATTATCCTAACAAGCCACAATCAGTTGAGCAACAGTTGAACGAAAACGCTTAACCTGGTCCCTAAAATTCTCAGTGAAAAATTCGCTTCTTAATGAAAACGTAGGTAAACAAATTAAAAATACTCAATGAAAATGTAGACAAACAAAGTCAAAATACTCACGTAGCGTCACGTTGAAGTAAACATCTTTGCCAAGTAAAAGTTAAAAGCTCGAAGTAGGGTTTGGATTGTTCAGAATAATCTTCTCACTGCCGAAACTTTAAGTTAAAAACTCACACCTAAAACTCGAGGAAAATTTTGCAGCTGATCGTCATGAAATGAAACTGCTCACGTCAGCCGCACACGTCATTTTATTGAGCACGGCCGTGCGTACATAAAGATTTTTTTCATGATTGCTCAATAGGAATTAGATAGGACTAGCGCGCGCCATATGTTATAATAGCAATAACCATAAAAATTACAATTTCCTCGCTTGCGATTGGTCTAAAAAGGTCCTATTTTCCACTAATTTGCTTTCCAAGTTGTTATCGGACAGTTTGTTATTGGACAGTTCAATAAGCTAATCACATTCAAAGATGTAGTTTTAATCAACCAATCACATTCAAAGTTGTAATGACGTGCTGCGTGCGTGCGCGCTTGCTTAAGACGAATTCTGTTTGTTTTACCAAAACTTGGGTCGAAATTGGAGCTTTCCCTAATGCGACTCTTACGAGCAAAATTTGGAAAAATTTGTCAGTGGACCAAAAAGATCAAAGACGCCGTAGTGTATGGGTGGGGCAGGCAGATTTTTCCAAAATCGCCCAAAGAAAGCAAAAATTCATTAAACACGTCAACTGCGTGTTTACTTAGGAAAATTGATGCACAGTAGAAGCGCACGAACATTTCATCATTGTTTACAAAAGCGTTTTATCAGTGTTTACTCAAGAATTTAGCCTTGTTGTGTGGCTTCATGTGCGACCGGAAAATGAGCCCAAAAAAAATTGGTTAGTGCCGATATTTTTGGGTCTTTCGGACCAACCAAAACAAAATTCGCTCTAGTGCGACCCCCCCCCCCCCCCCCTTAGCTATTTTTCTTTTTCTCGGAAACTGTAATTTTTATGATTAATTGTTAATAGGACTTCGTGTCGTCCAATCAGTCTGTAATCATACTCGTGATAAACAAATCGGACTCCCGCTGCGCGGTCGTCCGATTTTGTTATCACTCGTATGATTACAGATTGAATTGGACTCCACTCAGTCCTATTACCATTACTTACTTAACGGGAAGACTTCCTTAGCAACGAATTTGAAATTTCATCCCGCATGCGCGCATTTACAGATTGCTACGCGATAGGTCCATGTCGTGGCCTCATGGTTAGAGCGCTCGACTCTGGAGCGAGCGGTCCGGGTTCGAGCCCTGGCCGGGGACATTGTGTTGTGTTCTTGGGCAAGACACTTTACTCTCACAGTGCCTCTCTCCACCCACATGTATAAATGAGTACCGGCGAATTCTTTGGGAAACCTAACAAATTGCGGGGAGTGACCTGCGATGGACTAGCATCCCGTCCAGTGGAAGTAGAAATACTCCTAGACGCTTCATGCTACAGAAACCGGGATAATCTCCGGCAACTATGAGGCAAACTTGGCTGCAAAGCTTCAATTATGTTCAGTTAGGAATTTATATTTACATTAATACCTCTGGAACAAATTTTTAAATCAGATTTTGTCAGATTCCCACACTTTGACACGCTCCAGGTCACGTTGTACGAAAAAAATGAATGAAAAATAATTTCCACATATGATAATGTTAATTATGATACATTTCGGAGCTTTCCTAAGTTGATCGAACACAGAAGATATTTCTGGAGATTTTCATTTTCATTTACGTTTGTCTGT
>JAHPZR010051154.1:7500-12835 GCA_019787425.1 Platygyra sinensis | reverse complement strand
CGATGGGGAGGTAACTCTGAGATAAGCTATCATGCCTCTATCCGTTGCATGCTATGAATTATGATCTGAGTAAAGTTCTGGTTCGGTAAGCCCTGAAGAAAGACATTTTGAAATTGTTGATAAACATTTGGACAGAAAGTATGCAGTAAGAGTTTGCAGGATTGCCAAGGAATTAGACAGAAAGTATTATGAATTTAGCTTTGTCCGTATTGTGCCGTTTTCTTTCTTCGCCATTGTTCAATGCCAGCTGGGTTTCTGTCATACAGTAAACTTGGCTTAGTTCTTGGTTCTGCTTAAATAATTCTCTCGTCACAACCCATGAACGTTCTCCCTTCTCTCACTGATGACAGTGCTATTTCAATTGTAGGATTATATTCATCGAGTTGGACGAACAGCAAGAGCTGGTCGCTCAGGACGCTCCATCACTTTTGTCACACAGTAAGTTCAAGTTTTTGTCATTGGATATGTTTTGCAATAACTTGTTCGACATATCAATCAAAGTGTAATGAACCAATGATAGTTCGATTAAAGTCGAGCGCTGGAAACACGGAACCGGCGGCCTCCGCTTTAAGCGCGGGAAGAGTAGCGTATTTCAACCTGTTCAAGTTCGTTGAAGATGGAGAAGTCTTGTGATGACTCATACAAGTAAAGCCGATTATGAAGCGGCTGGGACCTTGGGACTTTGAGTGGATGCGTCGTGAAGGTAGCCGAGGTAACCACTGATGACCAAATGAGAAAAGTTTGTCAGTGAAAGCTTATTTTTTTAGGAAGTGTGTTTCTTACTAGTTTTCTCTTCGTTTCACGTTTGTGTCTTCGTCTTTTCCAAAAGAGTTGTAAATTTTTTTGTCAGTGTGCGCAACACAGTAATGGACAGCTAAACCAGTGAAACCAAAGTCACCTTCACGCGCTTGGCCGTTAGCTCGAGACGACTTCGCTTGTCATGCAGTGTGATTAGGAAATCCTTCTTGTTCTTTTGCAGGTATGATGTGGAATTATATCAACGAATCGAGCAGCTTATTGGAAAGAAACTGCCACTGTATCCCACGGTGGAGGAAGAAGTCATGTTACTAATGGAGCGAGTCACGGAGGCACAAAGATACGCTAAGATGGTACGAGGGTGTAGGGAACTGCCATCGGTTTTTTTTTTTGTCTCAGCATAGCTCTACGCTGTTTCTGTGTTCCCTTGTTCACAGGGCGCACAATTCCCTCTCTGGTAGTCTTGTGAAAATCGCTACGTATAACTGCTTCTCAAGAAAGTCCCTTTCCTTCATAGCTCTCCTATACATAGTTGCCTCCCTATGGGTAGGGGGAGGTGTAAACCCCTCCATCGCAGTCCCTTCTTTTTAGTCCTCTCCCTCAGTCCTCTCTAAGTAGTCCCCCTCGTTTTGTCCTTCCTGGGTCCGCGTTGTGTCGCGACGAAGGCAAAAGGAACGTCGCCACGTTCAGTGACCAGATTTTACGTCATCGTGACAGCCAGTTACTTATATTTCTGAATCAGAGTTAACTGTGAGATCTGCTGTTGGCCAGCGGATGATCGCCGTGGGCATGCGCAGTCGTGCCTTTCCTGTGCAGTTTTTGCCCTCGTAGTTTTGCTTTGCCTAGCTATGTCGCTTTGCCTTTGATTTGCCCCCCCCCCCCCCTCCCACCCGCCTCTTGGTTCATAGTGGGCCTGTGTGACCAGGTAAGTATACTTATTTGCCACTGAGAACTCAGTGTGACAGGTGCCAGGGGGAGGTGACCCGTGGAAGGTTGCCATGGCTATCTTTTTTCACACAGAGAGACAAACTTTAACATCTAGAGATTCGCAAAGTCACCGTGGCTGCGTTAACTTCTCAATATTTCCTATGTAAAATCCTCCGGGAATGTTTGAGATTTGAACGTTCTGCTTAAGCTTTACCTTCTGAATGAGGCATTTGATTTTTCTACTCAGGAGCTAAGAGAGGTCCAAGAGAGAAAGAAAAGACCTTTAGAAGAAGAAGCCGACAGCCAAGAGATCAGAATGCCGAGCAAGAAAAAGAAGTTTGCCACCGGCAAGAAGAAGGGGAAGAAATTTCAATAACCGACGCTGTGCAGGATGTACAATTGAACATCTATATTGCGGCGAAGTACCTTCCTCTCCACCCACAGCTTGCCGGTCGCATCTGACATGCTAGCTACGAGTCATAATAGAACTTGAAGATCACATGTGGCTTTACACGTGTGAAGCTGGAGCGGAGATTGACAGTTGTTTCCATATTCTACAAACCAAACTGTCCAACAACAACTTCCAGTTGTAGCCTTTATTCTCCGTGACTTCACAAACGTATTGAAAACGTATCTTGTAAACACTCGCATCCAAACCTGAAATTTTCCTTAAATGTGTAGCTATTTTAACCAAGTTTGCACACGCTGGCTTGTCCATAACACGACCTTCCGCCAGTTGCGACGACTTTTTAAAAATATTTTTAGCTTTTGCTATAATCTCTAAAGGTCCGCCATCATCACTGTGCTGCTTAATCTTAGCCTGCAGAACAGGCGTATTTTTTGTGTATTTTAGGCGATTATTATCATCATTATAGTGGCGAAAGCGAGGCGAACGCAAACGCGAGTCTCGCGCGAAGAGAGTTAATATATTTGGTGCTCCTCCCCTCGCGCGTGATTCGCACTTCGCGCTCGCCTTGCTTTCGCCTCTGTTCGCCCGAAATACGCAAAAAATTACGCCTCTTCTGTGGGCTAGCTTGATCTTGACTCCGAAACTTAAAGTTACTTTATTTTTCGATCTCTCAATGGAACAGAATAAGCTATTTATATTTTGCTTGGAAATATCTCCAAGAATATGCGATCGTCTAGCGTTTATCGCGTCTGGCCACTCTTCGCGATTTCAGCAAAGCGAATACGAAGCCTGCAAGCTAAGGCCTAGAGTTTTCTAGTTCTTTGTACGTAATTTGGTTGAAACTTCCCGCGCATCTTAGACATCTTTGTTCCTTTTCTTCTTGACATTATCTTGTTAGTGTTTTTCTATCTTTATATGCTTTCCTTTCGAGGTCTCCTTTGTTTTGAAGGTAACTTGATTTTTATGTCGCAAAATATGTCTCCAGCTCCTTTGTGTCAATGGTTTAGTCCCGTATTTCCCTCATACGCTAAAGTTGTGCGCAGATCATATTTCTTGTATCCATTCGAGTCCATTGTACTCATGCTACACTACCAATGCTATTTTACTTCTCATGCACTCATTCATTTGAAGCATATCTACTTTGCCCTTCCCTGCATGTCTGTAGTTGCTCAAGTTTTACATCCACAGGGAGCTGTTTGGCGACTTCGTGAAGGGTCTTGGAATTCTAACCTGTTTGCAGGCACTGTGTCATCTGTAAGCGAAACAAAAAGAAAAGATGACAGCATAGCCCTCGAAACCGAAATGTTGCAATTCAAAGTTGCAGTATTGAGATAAATTTCCCACTATTTTTTCTGCTTACATTTTAAACAACCGTAACATGTGAGTGTACCCAAGATTATAGAAATTACGTACGATATATAATGTTGTTGTTCTTACTATTATTATTATTATTATTATTATTATTATTATTAATATTATTATTATTATTTATTTATATCGCAAAGGCTGGTAACTATTCACCGTGGAATTGGGAAGCCGATACTATTAGCTTGAATATAGTTGAATATGTTCATGATACAATGTAACGTGTTTGACACGGCCTATACAAAATGTGGAAATGTGGTTTTTTGTACCTGTTGCCATCTCCTCTAGTATGTCTTGAGCTATTCTCAAAAACAGCTCGTCTGGAGAAGTTAAAAAACAAAAAAGTTATAAGCAGTAGTTTCAAACTGAAAGCATTCGATGATGTTAAATACTGTACTTTTGTTCGTCATTGTTCTTACCTACGTTCTGTCCCGTTTTACTTGACGTCTCTATAACTGTCTTCGCTTTGACCTCTAGAAAAGAAAAGATATTCTTCTGAAAAAAAGACCACATTTTATGTCCTTCAAAATCGATCGATACGAAATTAAGCACGCATCATCAGATTGAATTAGAGAAGGGTAATTTCTCTCAACAGCGTGATGCGAAGAAAATTCGTAGATAAAATTAGATAGGGATGGCTTTATTAACGAATTACTTACTTTGGGAGTAATTCACTGCTTCGTTGTAAGAGACATCTCTGTTTTGCTCACCCGAGTTTACCAGGTCACACTTTGTTCCACACAGGTAAATCCAGCAACCCTGAAACGTAAGTGGAGTGTGAATGAATCAATATTCCGTCAGTATGAAAGCAGTCAGTCAATCAGTCCTTTCGTAGGTCAGTCGATTGGATGGTGGATCTAGGTCGGTCGGTCAGTTACTCACGCAGATAGATAGACACTCAGAGAGACAGACAGACAGATAGACAGACAGACAGACAGACAGATAGACAGACCGACAGACCGACAGACAGATAGACAGTCAGATAGTCAGACGACAGACAGACAGACAGACAGATAGACAGACAGATAGACAGACAGACCGACAGACAGATAGACAGTCAGATAGACAGTCAGAAAGAGAGACAGACGACAGACAGACAGATAGACAGATAGACAGATTGACAGACAGATAGACAGACAGATAGACAGGCAGATAGACAGACAGACAGATAGCCTATTTGAAAGTCAATCAGTCCAAAGTCAGTCATGCAGCTTCAGTCGTCCGACAAACAAACGAACACAGTAGAGACCGGCAGACCAAGACAGATTCCAGGGAAAACGAGCAAGAAAGAAGGGGAAAGAAGAAAAGTGGCTGTTTTTCCTTCTATTCATTTCGAGCGGTAACATAGCTGAGATACTCACCTCATTGTGCTTTTCTATCTCAGTGACGTAAAACTTCGCTTTCTCAAAACTGGAGGAGTCGGTTAAATCTGATTACAAACAGAATGAACTCGTCAGTCAGCAGGTCAGAGCCCATGCACCAGCTGAATTCAAAACAAAGTCATGCTACATGTAGCTTACTATTGAATGGCGCAGGACCACGACCAGAGTCTGGCCAATCAGAACAAAGCGCACTGAACTAATCACAACTCACGCAAGATAACGCACGTTGATTGGCTGACGAAAAAACAGCATATCTTCTCGTTTGGCATAGAATTTTACACGATGGTAAACAATCGTGATGCACAGCGAAAGTTCAAACCAAGGCAAAAATCAATACAGTTAAAAACAGAAAGTTGAGACTGACCAAACATAGTCTTACCATAGCAAACAATTGCTGCTTTAGCTCCCCGATAGTATAATGTACTGATCGATTCAAAGCGTTCAGAGCCCGCAGTGTCCTGTTGAAGGATAAGGGAGAGAAAAATAATTTTAAAAT
>JAHPZR010051154.1:0-2500 GCA_019787425.1 Platygyra sinensis | reverse complement strand
TATTTACATTCTTTGTCGCTGTCACTTACAGTTCAGCTCCGCCGAATGTAAATACATTTCACAGTACTCCTTGGCTCATATATAGACTTATTTTTACCTATGGAATGAGACCCTGAGTCTGATCAGGTAACTAGTCTAGTTATGACTTACAGGGTTTTTATTTTCAGGGTCTAAAGAGGAAATCTTAGCAAATCTTGCTAACTTTGCATATGATCCTATTAATTATGATCACTTCAGGAAGCTCAATGTAGTGGACTTGTTTCTTGGTAAGACGAACATACTAACAATACATTTTTAGATGTTGGTTGAAAATGTTGAAATTGAATTTGTATGAATCACTCTTAAGAGATCAGGTTTCAAACTACATATACAAATTAAATGTAGGAATGACATAAACCTGGAAAAGAAACTGAGTTCCAGATGAATCTGGAACCCATGAACTCCATGTTCTAGCCAGATGTTCTTGGACTGGAACCATATTACACTGTCACACAGCTAAATGATGATTTTTTTCCTTGGTTAAGGACGGTGCCTACTTTTGTTAGTGCGCACGCGTTCTGCGCATCACGCAAGCCATGATTTAAGCGCGCGCGCTGGGGTTGACATTGACGCGATCAACTACGCCACCAAGCACACGACTAAAATTAAAGCAAAATTTTCCTATGGTGACCAAATCAATTTTAATGAACCTGTACTTAAACCAGGGAGACCAGAATAGCAGCATATCGCTAGCCACTAACTGTTAACGTCTTCCAGCTGAAAATCTAGCTGTTATCTTTCGAAAATTACATTGAAATCCAACTGCAAACATGTACCTGCAGATGGCGTAGTGCACGCGCAGACACGCAAATGTCTTACTTACTGGGGAGGTGACAGGAAAAAATGTAACGGGCACCGTAAAAGTTTTCATAAAAGATCAATAACTTTAAAAAACGCGTGGTTACCCCTAATTTTTTTGTTGCGAAATGGAAGCGGCAAGCCTATTCAACATGTGATTAGTTTCTGGTCGTGAGCAAAAGGTATTTAGACTGTATTTTAGCTGAACCAGAGGAAGGCTGTCAGAGACGTTAAAAGCGATTTTGCAACGATTTTGTTACTAAAAACGTAACAAAATGATTTTAATGTTACCATTTGCCATGTAGTTTAAAGATCTTTTTAAATGTGTTTGCCTTTCTGTATGTAAAGGTGAATTCTAAGGAAATCTGTGAAGAAATATCGTTTCCCGCTTTTTTCAGAAAAATGCTGATGTCAGCATTTTTGTTGAGATTCAAGGCTAATTATCTCGAAAAAATGCGTGGCTATCCCGATTTTTCTTTGTGGATTCCAATAGCCATTGCAAATATCTACTTTTTCCGCGTGGTCCTAACTTGGCGCAAAAACCTTTGTATTTAGTAGGCACCGTCCTTAATGTCATTTCTACATTTGATATTGTTTTCAATACTCACTTTGGAAGTTGGTTGGTTGCATCATTGATATGCTCTAATTTGACAGCGTAATGCAGTTTAAACTCATCACCAATAGATGAGCTTGGGTGCGTTGGTGCCTACAAGTTGGTGGATCTGGGCAATGCTCTAGCATGAGGAGGAGGTATCCATGGCAACCCTGTGAGCAGCCCCCACCAGGCACCATGACACTGAACAATTCAGTGGAATACTTACCGAACCACTACTAATACCTAGCCCATACCTCAAGAGGGAGTGAGAGATGGGAAAAACCAAGGCACGAACTGCCACGCAAACTGCAAGCAAGCAATAGCTATATCACTGAGGGTCAAGGGTTCAAATTCCATTGGGAACTCAGATATTTAACTGTGTGGCCATGCGCTAAGTGCGGTTCATGTTCTGCACAGGGTTTATTTTTTAATTTTTTAATATGCTCTTTTCAGTTTTGTCAGTGCCCAGACACAGACCCCTTGGCCAAGTCGTGGTTGAGACTTTGAATCAAGGAAACCTGAAATAATGCCATTACATGTTTTTTACAGTTTATGCTCTCATTAGAAAAAAATCCTTTAACTTTTCAGCTAAAAAGAAATATTGTTTTGTGTCGTCCAGCAGTTTTTCCATAAGCTCTTTATTCTGACCATTCTGGCTTACTTTATGATTATCAAGAGCGCATGACAAAGTGACTTGAGATACTGTTGTGAAGTTGCTATTTGAGCTATTCTTTTTTCATTTATTACAATGTAGATATGCTTACAGAAGACAATGAGAAGTTTGTTGAGTTTGGAATTGGAGGATTGTTTAACTGTAGCCTGGGTAAGTAAATGTCAGATGGGATTTTACTGTCACCCCAGTAAAATATAGTTAATGGAGCGTGACCTCCATTCTCAATGAGCCGTTCATGGCGGCATCGCTTTCTATAGAGCTATTGAGCAGTTGTATTCCAAAGGTCAGCAAACTGTAAGCTTCATTGTAGCTAAACCTAAAACATTGTAGCTTTGTTACCTTCAGTACTTTATAATGAACCATAGCATTGGTGCAAAAGCATTAAAGCACTATTC
>JAHPZR010051153.1:37500-73148 GCA_019787425.1 Platygyra sinensis | reverse complement strand
GAGGTCATGGGTTGAATCCCGTTGAAGCCCTGATTTTTTTCAGGCTTCTTCTTTCCAATTGCTTAAATTGGAAAATTTACTGCGATGATCACTCTCGTCACATTCATCTACAACCGCAGTACAAATATGAATTATTTCATATATACTTCACATCATTTCACTGCACGGGAAAATATGAACTCAATCAATTGATCTTGCTCCCAATGTGTGGCTTCATAGCTCAGTTGGTAGAGCATCGCACCGGTATCGCGGAGGTCATGGGTTGGAATCCCGTTGAAGCCCTGATTTTTTTCAGGCTTCTTCTTTCCAATTGCTTAAATTGGAAAATTTACTGCGATGATCACTCTCGTCACATAAGGCTATATTAGTACATTAATTTATCATAAAGAGAGCAGAGCCTCCTCGCTGCTTTTCACTGGAGCAGCACGATCAGTGAATGCAAGCATCTATTTTTAACTTCAGATGGCTTGAACTTCTCGGTCTGGTGGCTGACTTTGAACTCAAAACCTTTCTCAAGGTGGGAAACTTTGAATTGAAATCTTGAATTAAAATCCCTAGGGTTAAGAAGTTTCACACGAAATTTTTGTTTCACGGATCAAAGGCCCCACCCTATCCCGTGGTCCATCCCCCCACCTCTCTTCGGACATAACATTGATAGCTGCATAAACGAAAACTTCACTCAGCGTCATCCGCCATGTCCGCCATGTTTACTTGTACATATGGCATAGCTGGCGAGATTAGTAACCAAGCTCTAGCCGGGTGAATATAACGTCATATGATGAGCTTTTCGACCAATCAGAATGTCCAATTCTTATCTAAATCTAAATCTAAATATCATTATGTCGGCAAAATCGTGGGACGACATCACGCCAACTCTAAAATGCTAATAAATAAAACTATACTAAAATATATACAAAAATGACAGTAATAAAGCTAAAATACTGATAAAAATTACACTAAATTAATTTGCTTTTAAAAATACAAAGAGATTGGCTAGAAACAGTTTCTTGTGGAAGTTTGTTCCATTCAGTCATTGTCCTGGGAAAAAATGGAAAATCTAAAAAAATCTTTACCTTTCGGTACAATAAATTTAAAATCATGGCTTCCCCGAGTCCTCCTTTCTCTGTTTGTTATCAAATAATACCCCCAGTCCCCATCTAGGAGGCCGTGGCACATCTTGTATATAGTGGAGAGCCTTGCGTGTCTTCTCATCGTTTCAAGAGTGTCCCACTGTAGGTCTTGCAGCATTTCTGTCACGCTCGTTGTTCGATCGTAATTTCCAGTAACTAAGCGCGCTGCTTTCCGCGGTATCCTTAATTTCTAGAGCAGCTTTATCTTTCTGGTGGTATGGGTCCCATGCACTACAGGCATACTGGAGTTTTGGCCTCACAAAAGTCTTGTACGCGATTTCTTTCACTGTCTTTGGGCAGTTCCACAGGTTTCGCTTGATAAGTCCTAAGACTTTACTTGCTTTAGATGTGATAGTTTCGACATGTGGTGACCACCTCATTTTGTTATCGAGCACTACCCCCAAATAATGGTGACATTCCACTTCGTCTATGATTTCTCCACAGAATACATATTCCTACTTTGGTGGATCCCTCCTTGTTGTAAAACACATGATTTTGCACTTGTAAGGACTGAATTCCATCTGCCACTTTTGTTGCCAATCTTCTAATCTATACAAATCATCTAAAAATTACATTAAATATATTTATGTCTGGAGTTATGAAAACGGGGCTGAATTATTGGGTTTCACCTCGAGGTAAAATCCAGGCATATATTTCCACGGAACATGACTGAATGACCCGGAAAGGCCGTCATACTATCGTTTCGAATTATAATTGATCCATCTAAGGCACGTGAAAGCCAACTAGGCCATCTCTAGACCTCTTGTTCGCTATTCTGTGCCAATATATGTCTGGAGTTATGAAAACGGGCCTGAACTATTGGGTGTCACCTCAATTTCACTACTCTTTTCGGACTCGCTTAAGCCATGTAGAAAGCTAGAAAATAGAGAAAGAACGACAGTGAAGGCGAGATAAACGGGCGAAGAAAAAAGACTGACTTTCCTTTTAATTTTGATATCGTCGTCTTGAGTTCTTAGCACCGTTTTCATAAATCCAGACATATTTATATCATAGATATGATTTCTCACGAAAAAACGATAGCGTAAAACTAGTACGTTTAAAGCGTGTCTGAAATCACGTGACCCGCTGTCATGTAAGCAGAGGGACTCACAAATTTAAGAGTGCCGTTCTTGTGTCAGGAGTGCCGTCTAGAAATCTATATTGAAAAATACATGAAAATATTTTCCCGTGTAAATACACCGAATGCTAATATGGCGGATCATTCGGTCGGCGCCCGGGACAAGTCGCATGAAAGCGCATGAAGGCGAGGCTAGTCAGTCTTAGATGTTTTGTTTGTACAATGCTACCCCAGAAAAGTCTTGTTTCGTCGTCGATCTGGTCTGCTTTATTTTATTAGTCAAGTACCATACATGTCACTAGAAATATAAGAAAAGTTTAATGGATGTAAGCTCATTCTCGATACAGCGATGTGGATAATTCAGGGCGCGTTTGCTCCTGGGAGCAGAATAGCAAGGTATTCCGGAATGACAATAGCCCCCAATTACTCGCATTATTATACATTGATTCTCTAACTCTTTTCTGATTGGCCGAAAGCGTACAGTGAATTTTCGAAATCAGGGCCCGTGACGTCATAACTGCAGATTATACAATAATTAATCATCTCAAGGACACTCAAGGTCACGGGTTATCATGTCATGTATGACTGCGGTGCATGATTTCTAAGGGGAATCAGGTCAAGTTCGCGCGCTTTGTGTTGCTTGTCGTCAGTGAAGAAGCAAAAACATGACTTCATTGTTTTTTTCGTTCAATGTATAATAAAACAATTATTAATTTCAGTTCTTGTGATATCCAGAATAATCAAGGTCTCGGTAAAGGTTATTAGCCGAAGCCGAAATAACCCTTATCCTGGATATCACAAAAACCTCATCCAATAATTGTTTATTATTCCAATTATTCTTATTTCGGGAATATCCCAAACGAACGCGCCCTAAATTATCCACATCGCTGTAACGAGAATAAGCTTATATCCACTGAACTTTTCTTATATTTCCAGTGACATGTATGGTACTTGACTTTATAGGACATTTAGATATATGAATGCGGTATATTTTTATATCGACAACAAACCTGTTGAAATTGTTCAAAATTATACTTATTTAGAAACACTTATTTCTTCAACGGGTAGCATTTCATTTCCCTTTTCAGTCTTAGAAAACACACAAATCTCAGCAAACTATCTCCATTCTTAGCGAATAAAATTTACACGCAATGATCTCCCTAATTTTGACATTTAACAGTGAAGTCTGGGGTGCATATACAAGTCTAGGGACAAATCCCAGATCGAAAAAACAGATCTCCAATTCTGTAAACGTTACTTAGAAGTAAGCAATAAGGCACCCAATGTAGCATGTAGAGCTGAACTTGGTAGGTTTCCTCTCATTATAGCTATCAATCAGAAAATCATGAATTTTTCCTCATATCTTCTTCTCTATTGTTAAACAAATCTTTCTCATGTTGCAAGACTTTCATCACGCTGGTGAAAATAGCTATTATTCAAATATAATAAGCATGTTTGAATATCCTTTCCCTTGTTCTGATCTTATGTACTTAACTAACGCTAAAATCAAACATTATGTTGGGCTAATGCAGTAAAAGTACATTCTACATTGGAAACATGCTATGCAAAACGCTACTAACCGAGCATTTTTTAACACTTTTAAGAACGAATATACAACCTCCTCTTATTTAAGCCTAACCAACAAACTATAAAGCGAACGAAAAGAGCTAGTGAAATTAAGAATAGACAATCACAGACTAATGCCCCGGCCAAACGGACTCGCAAGTTGTCGCAAGTGGTGGCAAGTTGAACTTGCCTAGAGACTTACGGTGGGTGGCCAAACGGATTCGAAAGTTTCCTCACAAGTACACGCAAGTCGCAAAACAAAACATTTCAAGGAAGACATATCTTGTATTCCATTGGCTAAAAATCGATTAATGGACGTCATTCAACTTGCGTTGACTTGGGTTGGGTGGGCAAACGGTAAAAAACTTGCTTTGACTTGCGTGCAAATTCGATCTCGGCCAAAGTGAGCGGAAGTCAACGCAAGTCAACGCAAGTGCACGGAAGGCCTGGCCAACTGGAGTCGCAAGTAGACCCAAGTTTTCAACTTGCGTCTACTTGCGACTCGGTTTGGCCAGGGCTTGAGGATTGAGACCCGGAGATATGATCAAATTCCAAGGGTTAATAGACTTTGCCCTATTTTTGCTTCTAATCAAATAGAAGACGAATCTCTTTTTCTTATATATTACAATAAATAGAACATATCATTCCGACTTTTAAACAATTATCTTCGTTATAAGCCATATAGCGAACTTATGACTTCTTTAAATCATTATATTAATATTCAATTAACCAAATATATTTCATCTTGCTTTGATCTACGCGATATTCAACTATCAATCAAACCAATGTAACTTAATTGCTATATCATAACATTACTATATGATGACGTTAACTGTTACTGTTTTAATCTTATGACTTCTTTAAATCAAATTATTAATATTCAATTAACAAAATATATTTCATCTTGCTTGATCTACGCGATATTCAACTATCAAATCAAACCAATGTAACTTAATTGCTATATCATAACATTACTATATGATGACGATAACTGTTACTGTTTTAGTCTTAGTTTCTAAAAGCGTTTGTATTTATGGTCATGCAAATAAAGCTGGTTGTTGCTACAAATAAATTACTTACGTAGGATCGGGTGTTGGGTAGAAAAAGAATGAAATATGGCGCCAATTTACGTGGTAAAAGCTACTACCTAGGATGGAGTGATCTACCTTAAAGTTTGCTAGCCCCTACTAAGAGAGAATTTTGATAGTTTGCTGAGCCCACACTGACTGTCATTGACTGCCTTGCGGTTGGATATCGAAATATGCATTTTCGAAAGTTAAATGTTGAATTGCCCTTTTCGCGGTTAATTTTTCTCATTTGCATTACAATGTAATCCAACGTGGATGCGAGGCAATTTCGGGCTAAAACTACAAAATAGCCCGAAATTGCCTCGCATCCACGTTGGATTACATTGTAATGCAAATGAGAAAAATTAACCGCGAAAAGGGCAATTCAACATTTAACTTTCGAAAATGCATATTTCGATATCCAACCGCAAGGCAGTCAATGACAGTCAGTGTGGGCTCAGCAAACTATCAAAATTCTCTCTTAGTAGGGGCTAGCAAACTTTAAGGTAGATCACTCCATCCTAGGTAGTAGCTTTTACCACGTAAATTGGCGCCATATTTCATTCTTTTTCTACCCAACACCCGATCCTACGTAAGTAATTTATTTGTAGCAACAACCAGCTTTATTTGCATGACCATAAATACAAACGCTTTTAGAAACTAAGACTAAAACAGTAACAGTTATCGTCATCATATAGTAATGTTATGATATAGCAATTAAGTTACATTGGTTTGATTTGATAGTTGAATATCGCGTAGATCAAGCAAGATGAAATATATTTTGTTAATTGAATATTAATAATTTGATTTAAAGAAGTCATAAGATTAAAACAGTAACAGTTAACGTCATCATATAGTAATGTTATGATATAGCAATTAAGTTACATTGGTTTGATTGATAGTTGAATATCGCGTAGATCAAAGCAAGATGAAATATATTTGGTTAATTGAATATTAATATAATGATTTAAAGAAGTCATAAGTTCGCTATATGGCTTATAACGAAGATAATTGTTTAAAAGTCGGAATGATATGTTCTATTTATTGTAATATATAAGAAAAAGAGATTCGTCTTCTATTTGATTAGAAGCAAAAATAGGGCAAAGTCTATTAACCCTTGGAATTTGATCATATCTCCGGGTCTCAATCCTCAAGCCCTGGCCAAACCGAGTCGCAAGTAGACGCAAGTTGAAAACTTGGGTCTACTTGCGACTCCAGTTGGCCAGGCCTTCCGTGCACTTGCGTTGACTTGCGTTGACTTCCGCTCACTTTGGCCGAGATCGAATTTGCACGCAAGTCAAAGCAAGTTTTTTACCGTTTGCCCACCCAACCCAAGTCAACGCAAGTTGAATGACGTCCATTAATCGATTTTTAGCCAATGGAATACAAGATATGTCTTCCTTGAAATGTTTTGTTTTGCGACTTGCGTGTACTTGTGAGGAAACTTTCGAATCCGTTTGGCCACCCACCGTAAGTCTCTAGGCAAGTTCAACTTGCCACCACTTGCGACAACTTGCGAGTCCGTTTGGCCGGGGCATTAGTCTGTGATTGTCTATTCTTAATTTCACTAGCTCTTTTCGTTCGCTTTATAGTTTGTTGGTTAGGCTTAAATAAGAGGAGGTTGTATATTCGTTCTTAAAAGTGTTAAAAAATGCTCGGTTAGTAGCGTTTTGCATAGCATGTTTCCAATGTAGAATGTACTTTTACTGCATTAGCCCAACATAATGTTTGATTTTAGCGTTAGTTAAGTACATAAGATCAGAACAAGGGAAAGGATATTCAAACATGCTTATTATATTTGAATAATAGCTATTTTCACCAGCGTGATGAAAGTCTTGCAACATGAGAAAGATTTGTTTAACAATAGAGAAGAAGATATGAGGAAAAATTCATGATTTTCTGATTGATAGCTATAATGAGAGGAAACCTACCAAGTTCAGCTCTACATGCTACATTGGGTGCCTTATTGCTTACTTCTAAGTAACGTTTACAGAATTGGAGATCTGTTTTTTCGATCTGGGATTTGTCCCTAGACTTGTATATGCACCCCAGACTTCACTGTTAAATGTCAAAATTAGGGAGATCATTGCGTGTAAATTTTATTCGCTAAGAATGGAGATAGTTTGCTGAGATTTGTGTGTTTTCTAAGACTGAAAAGGGAAATGAAATGCTACCCGTTGAAGAAATAAGTGTTTCTAAATAAGTATAATTTTGAACAATTTCAACAGGTTTGTTGTCGATATAAAAATATACCGCATTCATATATCTAAATGTCCTATAAAGTCAAGTACCATACATGTCACTGGAAATATAAGAAAAGTTCAGTGGATATAAGCTTATTCTCGTTACAGCGATGTGGATAATTTAGGGCGCGTTCGTTTGGGATATTCCCGAAATAAGAATAATTGGAATAATAAACAATTATTGGATGAGGTTTTTGTGATATCCAGGATAAGGGTTATTTCGGCTTCGGCTAATAACCTTTACCGAGACCTTGATTATTCTGGATATCACAAGAACTGAAATTAATAATTGTTTTATTATACATTGAACGAAAAAAACAATGAAGTCATGTTTTTGCTTCTTCACTGACGACAAGCAACACAAAGCGCGCGAACTTGACCTGATTCCCCTTAGAAATCATGCACCGCAGTCATACATGACATGATAACCCGTGACCTTGAGTGTCCTTGAGATGATTAATTATTGTATAATCTGCAGTTATGACGTCACGGGCCCTGATTTCGAAAATTCACTGTACGCTTTCGGCCAATCAGAAAAGAGTTAGAGAATCAATGTATAATAATGCGAGTAATTGGGGGCTATTGTCATTCCGGAATACCTTGCTATTCTGCTCCCAGGAGCAAACGCGCCCTGAATTATCCACATCGCTGTATCGAGAATGAGCTTACATCCATTAAACTTTTCTTATATTTCTAGTGACATGTATGGTACTTGACTAATAAAATAAAGCAGACCAGATCGACGACGAAACAAGACTTTTCTGGGGTAGCATTGTACAAACAAAACATCTAAGACTGACTAGCCTCGCCTTCATGCGCTTTCATGCGACTTGTCCCGGGCGCCGACCGAATGATCCGCCATATTAGCATTCGGTGTATTTACACGGGAAAATATTTTCATGTATTTTTCAATATAGATTTCTAGACGGCACTCCTGACACAAGAACGGCACTCTTAAATTTGTGAGTCCCTCTGCTTACATGACAGCGGGTCACGTGATTTCAGACACGCTTTAAACGTACTAGTTTTACGCTATCGTTTTTTCGTGAGAAATCATATCTATGATATAAATATGTCTGGATTTATGAAAACGGTGCTAAGAACTCAAGACGACGATATCAAAATTAAAAGGAAAGTCAGTCTTTTTTCTTCGCCCGTTTATCTCGCCTTCACTGTCGTTCTTTCTCTATTTTCTAGCTTTCTACATGGCTTAAGCGAGTCCGAAAAGAGTAGTGAAATTGAGGTGACACCCAATAGTTCAGGCCCGTTTTCATAACTCCAGACATATATTGGCACAGAATAGCGAACAAGAGGTCTAGAGATGGCCTAGTTGGCTTTCACGTGCCTTAGATGGATCAATTATAATTCGAAACGATAGTATGACGGCCTTTCCGGGTCATTCAGTCATGTTCCGTGGAAATATATGCCTGGATTTTACCTCGAGGTGAAACCCAATAATTCAGCCCCGTTTTCATAACTCCAGACATAAATATATTTAATGTAATTTTTAGATGATTTGTATAGATTAGAAGATTGGCAACAAAAGTGGCAGATGGAATTCAGTCCTTACAAGTGCAAAATCATGTGTTTTACAACAAGGAGGGATCCACCAAAGTAGGAATATGTATTCTGTGGAGAAATCATAGACGAAGTGGAATGTCACCATTATTTGGGGGTAGTGCTCGATAACAAAATGAGGTGGTCACCACATGTCGAAACTATCACATCTAAAGCAAGTAAAGTCTTAGGACTTATCAAGCGAAACCTGTGGAACTGCCCAAAGACAGTGAAAGAAATCGCGTACAAGACTTTTGTGAGGCCAAAACTCCAGTATGCCTGTAGTGCATGGGACCCATACCACCAGAAAGATAAAGCTGCTCTAGAAATTAAGGATACCGCGGAAAGCAGCGCGCTTAGTTACTGGAAATTACGATCGAACAACGAGCGTGACAGAAATGCTGCAAGACCTACAGTGGGACACTCTTGAAACGATGAGAAGACACGCAAGGCTCTCCACTATATACAAGATGTGCCACGGCCTCCTAGATGGGGACTGGGGGTATTATTTGATAACAAACAGAGAAAGGAGGACTCGGGGAAGCCATGATTTTAAATTTATTGTACCGAAAGGTAAAGATTTTTTTAGATTTTCCATTTTTTCCCAGGACAATGACTGAATGGAACAAACTTCCACAAGAAACTGTTTCTAGCCAATCTCTTTGTATTTTTAAAAGCAAATTAATTTAGTGTAATTTTTATCAGTATTTTAGCTTTTATTTACTGTCATTTTTGTATATAATTTTAGTATAGTTTTATTTACTAGCATTTTAGAGTTGGCGTGATGTCGTCCCACGATTTTGCCGACATAATGATATTTAGATTTAGATTTAGATAAGAATTGGACATTCTGATTGGTCGAAAAGCTCATCATATGACGTTATATTCACCCGGCTAGAGCTTGGTTACTAATCTCGCCAGCTATGCCATATGTACAAGTAAACATGGCGGACATGGCGGATGACGCTGAGTGAAGTTTTCGTTTATGCAGCTATCAATGTTATGTCCGAAGAGAGGTGGGGGGATGGACCACGGGATAGGGTGGGGCCTTTGATCCGTGAAACAAAAATTTCGTGTGAAACTTCTTAACCCTAGGGATTTTAATTCAAGATTTCAATTCAAAGTTTCCCACCTTGAGAAAAGGTTTTGAGTTCAAAGTCAGCCACCAGACCGAGAAGTTCAAGCCATCTGAAGTTAAAAATAGATGCTTGCATTCACTGATCGTGCTGCTCCAGTGAAAAGCAGCGAGGAGGCTCTGCTCTCTTTATGATAAATTAATGTACTAATATAGCCTTATGTGACGAGAGTGATCATCGCAGTAAATTTTCCAATTTAAGCAATTGGAAAGAAGAAGCCTGAAAAAAATCAGGGCTTCAACGGGATTCCAACCCATGACCTCCGCGATACCGGTGCGATGCTCTACCAACTGAGCTATGAAGCCACACATTGGGAGCAAGATCAATTGATTGAGTTCATATTTTCCCGTGCAGTGAAATGATGTGAAGTATATATGAAATAATTCATATTTGTACTGCGGTTGTAGATGAATGTGACGAGAGTGATCATCGCAGTAAATTTTCCAATTTAAGCAATTGGAAAGAAGAAGCCTGAAAAAAATCAGGGCTTCAACGGGATTCCAACCCATGACCTCCGCGATACCGGTGCGTTGCTCTACCAACTGAGCTATGAAGCCACACATTGGGAGCAAGATCAATTGATTGAGTTCGTATTTTCCCGTGCAGTGAAATGATGTGAAGTATATATGAAATAATTCATATTTGTACTGCGGTTGTAGATGAATGTGACGAGAGTGATCATCGCAGTAAATTTTCCAATTTAAGCAATTGGAAAGAAGAAGCCTGAAAAAAATCAGGGCTTTAACGGGATTCGAACCCATGACCTCCGCGATACCGGTGCGATGCTCTACCAACTGAGCTATGAAGCCACACATTGGGAGCAAGATCAATTGATTGAGTTCATATTTTCCCGTGCAGTGAAATGATGTGAAGTATAAATGAAATAATTCATATTTGTACTGCGGTTGTAGATGAATGTGACGAGAGTGATCATCGCAGTAAATTTTCCAATTTAAGCAATTGGAGAGAAGAAGCCCGAAAAAAATCAGGGCTTCAACGGGATTCGAACCCATGACCTCCGCGATACCGGTGCGATGCTCTACCAACTGAGCTATGAAGCCACACATGTGTGGCTTCATAGCTCAGTTGGTAGAGGATCGCACCGGTATCGCGGAGGTCATGGGTTCGAATCCCGTTGAAGCCCTAATTTTTTTCAGGCTTCTTCTTTCCAATTGCTTAAATTGGAAAATTTACTGCGATGATCACTCTCGTCACATTTATCTACAACCGCAGTACAAATATGAATTATTTCATATATACTTCACATAATATAGCCTTGAAAACAAGCTTCAATTTGACTTATTTTTCTTTAATAATTTGACTGTTTCAGAATACACTGAAGAGAACTGTAATCACCACGAACCACCAACAACTTTTTGTTTTGTTTATATAAAAAGCAAAAAAAGAACAGCATGAATATGACATGAATATGACATGAATATGACATGAATATGAAATTACATGAAAAAAAATTCGGTGCGACCAACGGAAATAAAAGTATTTGTTTACAAGTACATCTATATAAAGAACCGATGGTTTGTTAAAGCAATGAATTTAAAACTTTTATCTTACCCTCGTTCTCCCATATTATTGCAACTGGAAAGAATGGAAAACATGTTCGAACTTCTGGGAATTCTGGGTACTTTCAAGAGGGCGGAACACCCGTATTAAAGTTCAAAATCCTGGTTGTTTTCCTCTTTTAAGCATTGTTCAAATTTCTCGACCCTGGGAGCCAGCATTTTTAAAGCTTTGTTCAATCTTCCCGATCCCGGGGCCAACATTTATGTTCAAAGTTTGCTTTAATTCCCCACGTGGGGTGCGCACGGATATTCAAAGTCTCCACCTCATCCCGTGGTCTCCCCACTCGGGCATAACATTGATAGCTGCATTATTCGAAAGACATCACTCCAAGTCCAGAAAAATTGAAAGGATGATGAATTTTCAAAATGACTGCTGTCGCCCTTGTACCAAAACTCTGTTCAAGGCTTTTAAAAATCGTAACTGAACGCAGTGGTTGCTTCGATCACAAGCAGGTCAGATCGATTGACCGAAATTCAATTTTCTTCCAACTAAAGCTACTCATTTTTTGGGCGATGATGACAACGAAACGTAGATTTGAACCAGGGATATATAAGAAACGGCTGATTCCTGACAGGCGAGAGACGGGTTACAAAGCGCTCACATCAATTCCTACATCTCGTCTACATCTCGAAATGATCAATGGACTCGATTAGATCTTTACTCGGATTAATCAGTAACCAAGGTTGACATTGTTTTCCATGAATATTTCGAAAGGTATTTACTGTTCTTTAAAATAATTCAGTTCATTAGTTGCTTCGACCTCTCCCCACCCCTCCCCGGCGTCTCCTCCCCTCCAGTCCCCTTTTTTCCGCGCTGCGATAAATAAATTGATCCCATTGATATAAAAATAACTTCCTGTGATACTGAATCGTCATAACAAGCACAGACAAGTCATTCTGTTTTTACTGCATATCAGTCCCCAGTAAGATTTGGGTTTCACGAGTTTTTTTTAGTAAAATTCAAAACATAAGTGCAGTCCTCTACATCGCATTTACAATCTTCACAATGACAGAACAAATCAAAGAGTAAAAATACGTTTTCTTTGTAGTTTCCTTGTCGCAACTGCAACGATGAAACAGCAAGGTAGAGAAGTGAAGCAGGCAAAGAGAAGACAGACAATTGACCGCTTGTGTTCCGTGTCAGGCCTGCTGCTGTCTGTTGCGTGTTGTATCGCACTAATCCACGTGGAACTCAGAATACAAGAACATCATCGACTGATATCACACTCAGTGACGTTTTGTGATAACATGGAGAGAGAAATTCTTCGAAAAGTACAAGAAGATTACGGAAAATGGCGAGTTATGGCTACAAGCCGCCACTGGCAGGCGACCAAAGGTAGGTTTCGGTAATTATGTTACTGATATTTTCCACAGAGGTATACTTTCTTGTGTAATTTGTCACTTACCAGACGTACTGTGGCGCGCCTGATCTTTTATGCCCAGGAATGCGTGACATATCGAAATTTTCAATTTTCCAAGCACAATTGAGTTCAGAGACCTAGTCCAATGGAAGGAGACATGTTCAAATTAATGGCTTTCACTTTCCAGGTGAACAGGATGCCATCTTCAGAGCAAAACGCTCTTCAACCGTTGATTCAAAAAAGAGATCAACCATAAATGCCTTGGAAGTTCAAGTGCTAATCAAACAAGAACTTGCTCTTCTGCAAGACCAAGTCTGTGCTAAAGATGAGAAGCTCTGCCGATCCGGAGCAAAAGGTAATACCGGAAGGCGGGGGAAACAAGGAACCCGAGGGAGACAAGGTCCCTCAGGGAGACCCGGTTCAAAAGGACCTCCCGGTAAACATGGACCAATAGGAGCTCAAGGCCCGATGGGCATAAAGGGGAATGTTGGAATACCGGGAGAACCCGGTCCCGTGGGACCTAGAGGCCCGCCGGGTATGAAAGGTGAGCCGGGCCAGGCCATCTCGGCTCCATCTCTGCTGCAGCGTCCTGTTGACACGACGGTCAATGAAAGTCACACCGCGATCTTAAAATGTACAGCCGATGGTAATCCAAGACCAAAACTCACATGGACTAAGCTGAATTCTTCACTTTCTGCCAGAAGTCACGTGGTGGACTCCAGTGGAGCTCTGATTTTAAAGGACGTTAGACCTGGAGACGACGGGGCTTACAGCTGTAGAGCTGAAAATTTGCTGGGACACGTGAACGCCTCGGCGAAATTAACTGTCCAGTGTAAGTTATATGGTTGTAGCATAAAAACAGGTTCTCTGTAAATGTATTGAAATCTATTGACTGTATCAGTCAGGCGGGGGATACACATACAACTTGAACCAAACACAGTTTCACAATTATCAAGTCAGCTAGAATAGTTTAAACAAGGCTTAATGTCATGAAATTTAAGTCAGGTTGCACCAACTAAAGAGATCACTTTAATAACATCAATGAAAAGTGATATAACATTTATGATCGCTTTAACCTGTGTGTTCAGCAAAAGTCAATAAAGTGCACTCCCTCTTTGTCTGACCAAACAAACATAACGTATTTTCTTTTTTGTCGGCAGTCACTCCTAAACTCTTGTTGCCAACCAATCGATTAATAGCTGAAGAGAAACAAAGCATCCGCATAGCCTGCAGTGCTAATGGTCAGCCGCGTCCTACTATCAAGTGGTCCAAAGCAGTTGGTGATGTGCCTGAAGAAAGAACTGAAATGTTAAATGGAAACCTGACAATCCACAGTGTGACTAAAAATGACGGTGGAACATACATCTGTAAAGCGGAGAATATCCTGGGATCAGTAACAGACACAGCTCAGCTCATGATATTTCCTCCTTTACAGTTCAAAGTCAGTCCTCCTCAAGAGGTGACTCCTATGATTGGCTCCAATTTGCGTCTGCCGTGTGTAGCCGAGAGTGACCTGAGAACCACAATTAAATGGACAAAGGAAGGTATGTCTTCTCTTCCTGTAGAGTCCAGAGTTCTTCAGAATGAAACACTGCTGATTGCGAATATCAAGAAATCACATGCAGGATCTTACACCTGTAGAGCAACTAATGCTCTGAGTACAATAGAAGCTAAAGTCAGAATCAATTCTCCAGTG
The DNA here is from genome assembly GCA_019787425.1 of Platygyra sinensis. Lineage (NCBI taxonomy): Eukaryota > Metazoa > Cnidaria > Anthozoa > Scleractinia > Merulinidae > Platygyra > Platygyra sinensis. The sequence goes on along the minus strand of JAHPZR010051153.1, from coordinate 58,734 downwards.
ACTGCGACTTCCTGTTCTGTGATAAGAAAAAACTTCATCAGTGTAAGTGGAAATTACGTCATTGATCCAGATGGTGTGGGAGGCCTGGCGCCATTTACAGTTTACTGTGACATGAGTGACAAGAATGGAGCTGGCGTGACAGTGATCAGTCACGATAGTGAGAGCAGAACGCTTGTGAACGGATGTGAACCTCCAGGTTGTTATTCACGTGACATTCATTACAGAGGAGTGAGTCTGTCTCAGCTGGCGAGTCTCACCAGAGTCTCGTCACACTGTGAACAATTTATCAAGTACGAGTGCTATAATTCAATGATATTCAGAGGCGAACTTGGCTGGTGGGTGTCGCGTGATTCTACTCAAATGACGTACTGGGGTGGAGCATCACCTGGCAGTGGTAAGTGCGCATGCGGGATGACCAACGCATGCGCAGACTCGAGCTATGGATGCAACTGTGACAAGAATGACAATGTATGGCGCGAAGACAGCGGCCTCCTCACTGACAAGACACATCTGCCAGTTAAACAGCTCAGGTTTGGAGATATACACAGCAGTGAGCAAGGTTACCACACATTGGGAAAACTTAAGTGTTATAGCATAGCGTAACATTCACATATCGTTTTCGCACTCTTACAATTTAAAACAATAGTACAGTTAACACCACTTAAGCATTTTCAAAATTCACGAGAACTTTTTTAATAATCCGATAGAATCATGATAGAGATACGGAATGAGCTCGCAAAAACCGGTTCGTAGTAGGAGGAAAGAAAGCAAGGATATAAATCACCGACTTGTTTATTTGAAGGTTCTTTTCTTCGTAGCCAGAGCTTCAAAAGCGTAGAAGAGCAGTACCATTTATCTTTGCTAACAAGTGTAGTTACATCATACACCACACATGAAGAAATAAAAACCCAAGGCCCCTGGTGCTTGCTTGTAATTTCAGTTAGGTTTCAGACTACAATCGGTGTAGCAACTTGTTGCTTTGTAAATATTCACATACATGGCTAGACGAGTAAATTTAAACACCCATGACACTTAGGAGCTGTCTAAGCAACTCTACAAACCCGGCATACAAACTGAAGCCTGTTCAAACCTGTTGGTTAGTTTGGAAGAGGCACGAAAAAACGACGGAAAAAATTGATTGAGGAGCTCAGCGCAAGAGAAAGCGAGATAACCAAGCTTGATCTCCCCTACCCTTCTCTTCAAGTCCTAATTATTTCCGCCGTTTTAAGTCGTACGTGCTGCCCTGTTGCTCAACTGACCGAACGCCTGGAACGTATTTGATAAACAATGAAAGATAAGCATGCTGTTTTCTCCCTGATGACTATCGCTAAATGGCTTTTTGTTATTCAAGATTATATGTTCACTTCCCTGAGTAAAATCCCTTTAACCATCTGCTCAAATGATTTGAGTCACTTGATAGTACAAGACGTCTAGCCATCATTCGGACTGACGCCAAGCCTTGTCTGAAGTGAATCGTTAGGGATCAACTTATCTTATCCGGCTACCTTGATAAACTTCAGTTAACTTTAAAGGTCAACACACACGATGGGACTATTCCCTGCGACAAGTCCCTGCAACAAGTCGCAGGACTTGTCGCATCGTGTGAACTGGCCATTTGTGCCACAAAATCTAGTCGCAGGGACCAAAATACCTGCGACTAGTCCCACGAATTCAAACTGGTTCGAATTCGTGGTACTAGTCGCAGGGACTAAAGTTTGCGACTAGATTTTGAAGCAAAAATGGCCAGTTCACACGATGCGACTAGTTCCTGCGACTAGTCGCAGGGACTTGTTGCCAGTTCACACGATGCACCTAGTCCCTGCGACTTGTTGTAGGGACTAGTCGCAGGGACTAGTCCCATCCTGTGTGCCGACCTTAAAGCTGTATATAGCCTGTAGACCGCACCAAACAAGTTTTCTGTAACTGATCCCCGAAAGATCTACACTCGTGTCCGCCTTTATATACATTCACGATCACTCAGCAAAATTGGAGAAACGGTTCCACGACAAATTCATTGACGGATATAGGAGTGGGAATGGGGAATGCAGTACCCTAAGTTCCAACTCTTTTGGTACAAAATGCCTGGCTGAAATATTCCTCAGGACTGTGTGATACTATCCCTAGGGCTCTGCAGTCCACTCAAATTTCGATCAGAATCGTCATAGCCTGTAAACAGACTCTCTAGTGTATGATGGGGCGAGGAGAAAAAGGGAAGAACGAGAAGAGAGAGGAAGGGACTCCCGAACATATTCCTGACCATTTCTCTCTCGGTCACTTATCTAGTTCCTTCTCGGTTCTTCCAGCCGTGGCCGGACTCTTCCAGCCGGAGCCTGTTTACAGACTAGATACACTCTTCAGAGCGGAAAAACGTACTGCGCAGCTTTCTGCGCATCCCCAGTGGCATTACTTTCGGGCTCAGGTTATAATGCAAGCTGCAATGAGCTGCAATGGTTTGCAATAGTTGGAAACAGCGGCGGACTGTAAGTTCCGCGAGGATGTTGCTCGGTTGATTTATTTATACTTGAGCTAGCATGAAATTTTTTCGGTATTTCAGTCTTAAGAATTCAAGTCTCTCCCTGCCTGCTGACAGGCTCTTTTGCTTATATATTCAGTGGGTTGATTTTAAATATGCAATATGTAAAGAGCGTTTGTGGATAAAATCTCTCTTGGCACCGAAATTTCTTGAGTGCCACGGGAGAATAAAGTGTTCGGAAACCGTCTTTAGGTTAATTCTGTCCGAAAAAAGACAAGCTTTCCAACAGTGAGGTTAAAATGTTGCTGCTTACCGTCAATATTTAGAAAACATACAATGTCCGTAACCTGTTTTGTTTAGACGATCCGCCATTTTTTCAAACTTGGAGTCCGGCCCTTCAGTCAAAACTCGGGCATCCTTATTACGTTTTTCCGCCCTGAAGAAACACACCAATTGAGGCTGATTTGACCGCGCCATATCTGTTTGATTTATTAAAATTTGAAAGCCCGCACTCATGAGTGCCTCAGACTGGGATCCGAGCACAATTACAACACTCTTCCCCCGGGGGGAGCGGGGGTACTCCCTATAATGGCTGCGACTGCGACTTAGCAACCACAGATTAGCCATAGAAACAGGACGTTATTCGAGACCGTTCAAGAAACCTGCAGAAAGAACTTGCCCAATTTGTAAAATAGAAATGGAGGACGAATACCATTTTCTAAATATATGCCCTACTTACCAGGAAAAACGATGTTCGTTACTAGATTATTTAGAAAAAGAATATAGAATAAAAGTAAGCAGAATGTCACCTAACAGAATATTCATGTTTCTAATAAATCCCCCTAGCGGAAATGTTAGAATACAAAACTAATAGCAAAACATATATTCGAATGCTTTGAAAAAAGGAAAGGGGAAGACGGCAAAAGTAAATACTTTAGGACTTAATTTACTTAATAACTTGTTGCTTGTAATTTTTAGTTATTTGGAAATTGTGGTCCATATACTATTTATTGTATAAGACTCCAAATAAACATGTCTGTCTGTCTGTCTGTCTGTCTACAGGGAGGCTCCGCCTGAAAGGAGTACCGGCTTTTTCAGGCTTTAGGTATATAAAAGGGTAAGGATTTCACAAGTTGAGGTGTATAAAAGGGTACGGAAATCGGTCATTTACTTGAGGTATTTAAAAGGGTCATGAACTGAATAAATAACACTTGTCGTTTACTTAACAGTTCTTCTGGTAATGCTTGATATTCTCCCGTAATATTGTCCATTAACTTCATTACAAGGGCTTAGAAAGGGGTGCAGTGTTCTAAAGGGTTACCTTTTCGCAATAAAAGGTATATAGAAGGGACACCTTTTCTGGCAAAATGGTATATAAAAGGGTAAGGGGTTGGACCTCGGGGCGGTCCCCTCCGTAGGACTAATCCAGTTCTGGTCTTGTTGCTGCGCGCATAGCGTTGCGTGACAGGGGAAGCCTGGTGAGTGTCCTTGTAAAGCAATTTACAAAGAAGATTTTCAGATCAATTCACACTAAGTCTATCACCTGATTTTTGCCCGATGGATACAACATTTCACTCACGTAGAAGTTGTCGTTGGCCTTGTCTTTGGGAGGGAAGGGGTGGGGAAATACAAGACGGACTATAGCTGATTACAAATTTCACGTCGTTTGGCATAAAATAAGGCTCCATACGCCGGTCTCAGCCCTTGCCATGCAGACAACTTCAAAATCAGTCAACAGGAAATACGCAATAATAGTAATGTGACCTTACACACTGCAAGGGTTACCTTATTGGATTGAAGATTTAGTGCGCTGAAATAGTCGACTTTTAACTCACGGAAAGCTGCAAGGCTTTCAGCTGTGCCAAATCATGGAGACTAGTGGTCACTCTGGAGTTCACATCTTCAACTTTAGAAAGCTATTTTGTGTCTTATCCTTTTTGGTTTCGCTCAGCAAGGGAAATGTACTCATTTTACCAGGTGAGGGAATGATCTCAGTGAACTTAAAAACCTCTTAATCATGCTTTAAATAACTTTAGATGCGTCGCGCGAATACAAAACGTGATCAGGATAACCACTGTGATTTTGAACAACTTCCTTTGCAAAAGGGGAAAAACAAAGTCACTTATTGTCTACAGTTACGCATTTAGGTGGAAAATAACGGCTATGTTTGGATCAGACAACTGCAGTCAACGTTTAATATCAAAACTTATGTCTCAATCCGATTTCCCACTTTCTCGGTTCACAATAAGAGGTCTTTCCTTCGTCTTCATAGATGCGTCATTCGCGAAGTCTAAATCGACTTTCTGGCCACAGGCCATAACCTACCATACATCAGTCTCTTACGAGGAAAAAAAGTTCAAACTCGACGTGACTGATTCAAATATGCTTCCTGTTTATGATATCAATTTCAATTTTCTCTTAACCTTTTCATAGTAAATTTGAGAAGGCGGGTCACGAGAATTACATAAAAAAAAAGATTTAATCTAAGATTACGACAAATATATTGAAAACAGAAATGAGACTATAAATGGAGATGTATATTCAGCCTGACCTTTATAGAACTTGACTTGTTAGTAATTCCTTCAGTCTTGTTGTTCTTATGTTTCAGCCTCTAAAATGATTCAAACGAAATATTTTCATTCTGTGTTCAGACTATGTAAATGAAAGCTACTGAGTAGTACTGACATGTCGACTCAGTCATTATGATGTGACAAGGTGGTTGAAACCTTTCAGTATGTGGTTGAAACCCCGGGGGGGTACTCCAAGAAAAATTGGGTGGGGGTGTGGCCCGCCACCCAAAACCCTTACCCTATTTATGACCAAAATCTGCGATATTCCCTACCCTATTTATGATTTGACCAAATATTCGAAATCCCTATTTATGTCCTGAACCTTAAATCAAAATCCTGTTTCAGACCTGCATTATATTAGATCCTAGTTTCAGACCAATGTTAAATTACCGTAAACAGTAATTTGTGAAGTGCTTTTGTTGATTTTCTTTTCGATAATGATGAAAAACTGGCTTCTAGGCTAAAGAACATAACCATATCAGGGTTAGAGTACAAAAACCATACCCTATTTATGACCAAAATGGCCAAATTCAGCTAAAATCGATACCCTATTTATGACCAAAGCGGCTGAAAAACCATACCCTTTGGGGCCGCACATACCTATATAGCCCATATAAGGGAGTACCACCCCCGGGGTTGAAACCCTAGTGTTTTCCTGCGGTGACCATTCAAATGGAAGCCAATGAGCAGTATTTTCATGTATTATTGTTATGGATAAGTGAATAAAGATGGTGATTTTTTAACTCGGTAACCTGACTCGGTAATTAACTTTAGATGCAAACAAAAGCTACGGAGCTGTATAGTCCTCTGTGAAATGTGGTACGTACTATTTATATTTTCGCGGTTGCTTAAGAGCAATTTTGTAAAATTTTGACAGATGTGCCCTTGGGCTTTTGGCCGGGAGATAAAAGTAGCTCAAAGTAGCTGGCAATTGACCTGCAATCTCATCGTGTCTATCGTCGTCTGTCTGTAACTCGCACTCCATGACAATACGATACACATGCATGAGCAGAAGTTTACGTAATCTGATTGCCTTTTGTCCTTTCTTTCCCAGTCCCTACTCCACCTCCATTTGGCGGGCCAGCGAGTCAAGGTGAGTTTCAGGCCCAAGTAACATCAAGTAATCTACCAGCTGTTTGACATTGAATATAACAGATCTGGCGCCCTCAGTCTAAACAACCCCCTGGGTTAGGCTAAACAATCGTTTTACTTGCACTAAAAACTTCTACAGACACAACACTGTTAGAGTACATGAGTTTAGATATGCAGGCCAAGTCTAAACATTGTGGTGCTCATTGAAAGAGAAAGTTATTGGCAAAAAAAGAACAAAAAAAAATTACAGAGCTTAGTGGGGTCCGCCATACTAGTTTACCAAAGTGGTGAACCAATCGGCCGTTCCGAAATTCAACAGGGAACTGGGGCGAGTTTCAAATTTTAACCAATCGATAAACTGACACCACCACATGAAAGATCATGTTAAGATTGATCATTTGGCCAAGTTTAATGCTTTTAGGGTGAACAGAGACCAAGTTATGGACCTTGAAATATGGTTCAAAATCCATACAAACGTCTCTAATTTTGAGACAGCGTCCCCCAAAACCATATAAACTCTTAAAATTTTTCATAATTTCCGTGATACTCTTTAAAATGTGCAAACATAGTGATTTTCATCTCAGCTTCTTTCAAATAGTAGGTTCATGACGGGATTTTAAAGTTGTCACAAAACTGATGAAAAATTTTAAGAGTTTATATGGTTTTGGGGGACGCTGTCTCAAAATTAGAGACGTTTGTATGGGTTTTGAGCCATATTTGAAGGTCCATAACTCGGTATCTGTTCACCCTAAAAACATCATACTTGCTCAAATGATCAATCTCGACATGATCTTTCATGTGGTGGTGTCAGTTTGTCGATTGGTTCAAATTTGAAACTCGCCCCAGTTCCCTGTTGAATTTCGGAACGGCCTATTTAGAAAACAGTCCTGAGAAAATACGCGTACTGCTTGGTTAAAAGTCGTGTTTCTATAACTCGATGAAGACAGAACTAGGCACGAGCTGTTGACGTATTAATGGTGCGAGCAAAGAGAATTTACATTTTGATAATCAAAGTTAACAAGTTGTTTTCCTTTTTCTCGTCGCGTTGTTTTATAAAAGAAATAGAAAACATGTACTCCGCGTTTCTATCCGGGGGGACACACTCGAATGCGGCTCTTGTTCCCACGGCCTTTCTAGTTTTCCTAAGCTTCCACTCTTGTTTCTATAACTCGATAGAAACACGGTACATGTTTTCTATTTCCTAAACAGTATACAGATCATAAACAGACACGTGAAGATATTGGCAAACTGGGAAAAAAAGACTTGCTCATAAATTGATGCAGCGCTTGTTCACTTGGCCCCTGTGAGGAATGGCTCGTCACACAATATGTAGGCATTGGCAACTATGTCAAACAGACGAGATGAGAAAAAGAATCGAAAGAAAACCGTCAACCTTCTCTTACTGCCTTGATGTATTTCCAAATGCTCAGAAACGACACGATAAAAGAAATGTATGGGTGTCAGAAGAGAAAATCACTATTATGAGTTACAACTGACAGGATACTGAGATCAGCTGAGTAATAAATAGCAAAATAACATAGCAATCATGTATTTGAATTGTTTTCAGAGGATTTGAAAAGGATCACTCCAGACAGCGACGAAACACAAATTAATCAAGGTATGACGTTCATTCTCTGAAGACCTCATAATGATCAGCCCATCACATTTAAAACCCTTATCTTCGTCCGCTGCATGAAATAAAAAAAATCGCATTTTCAAATCGTGTGGATGTGCTGACCTTACTGGAGCTGCTACACGAGCCCCTTTTGTCATCGTACGCCCACCAATGCATCCATGCGAATTGTTTAGAAGTCTGAGCCCGCAGGTTTCACTGGGATTGTTGCTAAGCAACATGACGTGCCCTGGCTGACGTGACAATTTCCTTAGTGCTCAAAAGCATAGCCTAAAATGTCAGTCATCTCCCGAGTCTCTTGCCCGGTCTCTTGTCTGGGGATTAGGCTGAAAGCGGACTGACATTTCAAGCTATATGACAACCGATGAAATATACATCCAAATAAAGCCTGTGCATCGCGAAAAAATGAAAGGGTGTTTCTGTGTACGTGTTGGTATGCAAAGGTTCGATTCAAAACGGGTGCAGGCGGATCAAAATTCCTAAACACGGTCTCAGTGGGATTCAATTCTTGGGTGTAGGTGTTAACAAGATCAAAGCCTAACCACAAACAAAATCAATTTGTTTTTGTTAAACATAAGTTTTAATCTCCCTTGTTTATGGTTTCCTCAAATATTGCTTATTGCTTTCCAATTACTGGTTTATGAGGGACAACGTGAAACCAGTTTGGTTTAAGGCTAACACAGTCTTCGATACCTGTGTATCCAGTTCACCTTTCTCTCTAAAAACCTTGATCCTTTGTTCACGAAAAATGGCAGCAACTAAGTTAACAACAAACTTCGGTTTTCGGATAGTTTAGGTGACGTATATACCGTTGCCTTGGCAACGCCAATAAATATAAACAGGCATTAAATTTTTTCTTTTCTTTTCTTTCTTTCTTTTTTTTTTTTACAATACATTACTGTTTTACCGTGCTGTGTTTTAAAACATTACATTTGTCAGTGGAATATCACAAGCGAAAAGGAAATGAAAAGTGAAATACAAAATAAAGTTACAAAAGGACATGCAGGTACAAGAAAAAGCAAACTAGCTAAAAATAGAAAGCACAAATTAAAAATTGTTTTTGGTTATTTGCAAAAAGTCTGGCCGTCAGATTTGCTTTTTTACAATTTGCATACAACAAGCATGTAACGATGCTCACAAGTAATACTATTTTAATAATATTCTTACTGGGAGATCTTTTATTATCCCTTATTGAAGATTCACTGGAATATCTAACATTTCCTCAGTTAAATTTCAACTTCTCCAGTACTTATTTCCTAAAGTATTTTCGTGTCAAATTTCTTAAAATTCTAACCATTGGTTCTCGAAAAATAGGCGTATTTTTGAGATAGCTATTCCGCATTCAATCGCAATTTTTTGACTTACTACGCATGTGCTGCATTTAACTGGGTTCTTTTAGCCTGCGAGCAGGCTCACTTATTTGGGTAGGGTATCGCGGGCAAAGGAGCCTGCGAGAAGAATGGGGCCTCATTCTTCTCGCCGGTTCTCGGTTCTTAGTCGCCTTTGACCGTGATACCCTACCTAAACAAGTGAGCCTGCTCGCAGGCTAGGGTTCTTTCGGTTACAAAGAAAAATTGCTAGGTTCTTTGCATCGATATCCCAGTTTTCTAACATACTTTTATCACAAAAGGCTAAATCTACCAATACACTGCTTTCAATTATGAAGAAAAATAGCACAGATAGTGCAGCCATTTAGCAAATAACTTGTGATAGCTAAATCGACGGCATGTTTACTTTTACAAATCTTGTGCGCGCGCTGAATCGTATCAGTAAGAGCGCGCGCAAAAACTATGCGCATTGTTCATAGCTCGTCCACTCTATATGAGCGTTTTTAGTACGTGCTCTCACGTGGCCAGCACCCATACAAATTTATTGGAACAAAGGAAATCGTTTACATAGGAAAAGAGTTTAACTTCCACAAGATTGATTTGGTACAACAACATGGCCGCTGTTTCACTGTTTTGGAATACCACTGTGGCTGCCGTAATAATGTGGAAACGCCCTACATTCCCTAAACGTAAGCTTAACCTCTGGCGATTTTACACCCCAAGTCTATTTTCTTTATACTGTTCATTTAAAGAGCATACGCATTTGAAGGTTACTTTGGACAACGATTTCACAAATCTATTAATCGTCAATAACTTCCAATACCAAATTATAAATTGTTTACCTGAGTGAACATGGTTTTAACAAAGGAAGAAAAAATGCTATTCGTAGAGAGAGTCCTTCCGAATATTGGACTCAAAAGTAACAATAACTAAAGTAAACAACAACCGAGGACTAAACTTGGAACATAGTTTATAAAAGAGACTAGTTATGAAGCCCGCAAACACCAAAGGAGCAAACCAAGATGCCAAGATTTATATTGGAAGGTCCACGACCCTGCACAATCTTTTGTTTTGCGCTCATGAATTACGTAACCAATACGACGTTTCTATTGGTTAGTTCCTCAGTACGGAGTAAACAACAATTGTGTTTTGTGCAGGGTCAAGGCGAAAAAACAGAACAATAACATACAACAAAGAATTTTGACGAGTTTTCATAACCATTCCCCCTTATTAACTATGCTTAGAATAGCTATAGTCAGATGAGAAGATTACGTTTTGATTGTTTACCGCTGACTTGTTTGGTTTGACACGTCAGGACTATCGTCCACATTCATCCGGATCGAAAATGGAGCTTTTCAAAAAACGCTCTTCGAACCGGAGGAATTTGAAAACACCGGCTTTGCGTTTTACTGTGGAAGGAAAACATTTTAAAAAGGAAGCTTTTCGAAAATGATGACATCATAAGAATCACGTGATTTCCCTGTAGAGTTTTTCTCAGGCACAAATCCAAAATGATCAGTGATTGTTCCATGCGTCTTCAAATTTTCCGGATTAGTATGGAGAGGGCCTGGAGCCGAATAACAGTCCTGATGACGTAAATGGTAGATATGATTGGTTGTTATTTATATCGAGCGTCTCACAATCTGCAAGTTCTGGATCCTTTCTGCTTTGCGGTTTTAGTTGCCCGTTATAGTTGTGCTTGAATTATTCTGGAATTAACCAGTCCTTGTTTTTCACTGCCGCCATTAAGAAACTTGATCTCAGTGTTATAATCTGACAATAGGGCCATTTATAAGAGGACAATATGCCGCGGCTTGCATAAGACGCGAACGTACCGTTTAAACGGTACATTTTTATCAGTTCACGTCTTGCACTAGCCGCGGATAACTTAAGCTCCGGCTTGTGTAAGGCGAGGGTTTTGAGGTAGGCTTGAATAAACCGCGGCTTATATAAAACGCAAAACCACTCTTATAAATATTATCGCGGCTTGTTTGCAGCTTTCGTAAGACGCGAACTTACACTGCGCAAGCGCAAGGTTTTCTTGCGCTCGAGCGAGAGCTCGGGCAATTCTACGATTGATGTAACAACCAACAAAAAAAGGAGGCATTGGTCACGAATTAGCCGTGAACCATTACTACGAGCACTTCGCGTCTTATATAAGCCGTGCATGTATAAATGGCCCAGTTCGCGTCTTATGTAAGCCGCGGCTTATTTTCCTCGCACATTAAAATGGCCTTATTGTCTCAATCACTTGTCTGTTGTGCAATCCTCCCAATAACAGCACGGGCGCCAACCCAGTTATTAACAGGCATTTAATAAGAGATATTTATCTTACGCTGTTCAACGTCTGATTCGATAAAATATTCCATTTTTTTCTGGGTTCCCTTTAATTTCTTCGGCGATGTGATCCGCAAAAACTAATATCTTCACAGGTCGCTCTATCTTCACAAGACTGCAGCGATACGATACACTGTATTTTATACAAACCTCAAAACGGATCATTGCCTCCAGAGACACCCTATCGCTTTTCATCGCTCGCATTTTATTTATTTAACTTCGCCTAACTAAAATACTAACTTACATATAACAAAATTTATTAGGCAGGGACACCACAGCAGTGCAGCCAATGAGAGATAAAATTCGGATGCAGCACTAAAAACCCCTTTTCAGATTAGCACAGTGACTACGACTTGCAGAGGAGCAGATGGTTTTGGACGTTTCTAGATAAGAGTTTTAAAAAAAAAACAGAGAGACAACATCAAAGACAACTGTATAAGTTGTGGAAGTGTCTGGCATTCTCGTTCCACAGTTTTCTCGTAGCAAATGCGAATTCACGGTTAAGCGAAAATTGCATCAATAGAGGTCTCACTTAAAGTCAACTTGTTCAACTCGCCTGAAACACATTTTCCAAACAACTCGTTTTTGTCTACGGAGTTCGAATACAATGTTTACATTCACCCATTCACACATACGTACATAACGAGGCATGTCGCGGGAACTTTTGCGCAGAACATGTTGCAGAGACAGTGTGCGATCGGATATTGGCCAATTTCTATGTTGCATCGGGGATAGTTTCCAAGAGCAGTGCAGACTATGCGAAGCTACATTTTGTCCCTGCCTTATGATCGACACAAGAATTCAAACCAGCTAAACTTCATTTCTCAAACTCATCAATAATTCCTCAAGTTAAAACAAAGAAAATCATAATCCGTGAAGGAGGTTGGGATACCCGGTCTTAATTAGCATAGATTTTGATGATTTTACTTCTCCGTTTACTTCTTAGTTTGTGTTTCGATTGAGAAGATATATCAAACACTCGAGACAGTGTTTCATCGACTATCCAAACACCTCGAATTTCGTCAAAAATACTCCGCTGCGCCTCGTAATTTCAACTCTCTTCTCGGTGTTTTGATCTCCCGATTAAACACTGTCTCTTGTGTTTGATATATTACGTAACATGTTTCGGGGACAGTAAGATTTTCTCCCCGCAGTAGAACTTTATCACAAAAACGGACTTGCCACATCAGGGAAACTACTCAGCAACTTGTCTTCTAGGGTCTGCCGCCGACGTTAATGTTCTGTCGCTTACTTCCCGTCAACGACAAAGTCAGCGAAATCAGTATCACGTCACATTCATCGCGCGGAAGGGCTCTGAAATTGAGTTCAAATCATTTTGAAGGACTTACGGGATCACCCAGGTTTCATAAAGCATCCAAATTTTGTCTTATCGGATACTCTCCCCACGGACACGCGCGACCTCTATCGTTGCGACAGAAATCGCTTCTTACAACACCGCATGACCATTTGACCATTTGTAATACCTAAGTTGGCCTCATTTCTGTCACATGCCAAAAAAAAATGAGGCTTTTCGTTGAAGATTTGTCTCCCTTAATATTCACGACCACATACAAAAAGCTATAACAAGCAATAGATAATTTTTATTTCCTTACATTGACATTTTTGAATCGACTGTTTTAAGAAACGTTATAAAATATTCTTAACTTCTTTTATGTTATTCCCAAAACTAAAGGTCACACCTAACATACATTAGTTATTTTTCGATTTAATAAAACCTTGCTTACTAAGAATTAAATTTATAGCCTAGTTGCTTCATTTAAGAATATAAAATAAAATGTCTGGCCAAATGGACTTCCTCACTTCATCTGTATTTACTCAAGCCAATTTTCTCCGCAGCAAAAACTACCTTTGACAATTAAACTTTTAAATTTTAAAAGGTTTCTAATTTTCTGCCGCAGCTTTAATGGATATCTCCTCCTGCCCTTCCTACGCACTTTTATATCACCGATTTAAAAGTAATTTTTCTTTCTTGCAACAGAAAGTAATCTTTCCACAATGGTAACACCATGACAGGATGTTTCGAATACCACCTGCGGCAAGTAAGGCAAATTTACACAGAATAAACTTGCACTTGTTCTTTTCTTTCCCAACGTATTTTTAGAAAAAAAGTTTTGGTATTAACGAGAAGATTCAAAAATTTTCTTACACAATTTAATAGAGCATCAAAATCTCATTTCTTCAACGAAATTCCTACTGCGTCCAAAGAAATCTGAAAACTGCGAAACAAGGTGAATCCTTTTGTTCGCGAAAAGCGACCAAACAAGGTTATTTCCATTTCTTTGAACACGAATGCCAAAAGGTTTCCTGCTGTCCTTCGTATTTGTCTGAATCGAAAATGACAACGTCGGAAATTCATGAAGGCGACGATATTCGCATTTCAGAGCGGACAGCTTAATTTAAAATGGTCAGTATAGCTTGCCAAGTCTTTGTTTGCCAAACTTGTTTTCATATTCAGCTTTGGAATATAAACTAGCAGCCGCAAGCTACAGTACTTGACAACCATAAATGAATGGTTCAATATTAAAAAAGGCAAGAATTGACTTAGCTCGGTGAAAAACATCACAGAAAATGTTAATCTTTTACAGATTTTTGGTCGATAGTTTTCGCGCCATGAAATTTTCACCGATTTGGTCTTATTTTGATTTGCTAGCACTTTCAACACAAATTAATTTTGCCACTGGAGCCGAACGAATGCTTCGCATCTTCGTTTTTCCGTCCACGCCAACTTCATCGTCAGAAAAAGCCAGGTTTTCCACCGGACTCCCAAGATCAGGGTCGCCGCACAGTAGTGATTCAAATGCAACGGACGATTCTTTATCCTTCTGAGGGCTTCTCTTCAACTTGGAAGTTTTCCTCGTCGAAGTCTGTCTTTCACGCTTGGTCACTTTCTCTAAATCCAAATTCAGGCTTAATTCTTCCAGGGTATTGTTGTTATTTTCGCTCGCCGCTTCGCGTTGCCGTCTGATTTCTCTTCGCATACTCCTTCCAAACAAATCTCGCTCGTAGTAACAACCACGCTGCGTTCCTGGCGTCGGTGCGAGTTCCACCGCTGCCGAGGAGGAAATTTCTTTCACCGCCAAGTCGATCGCATGCATCCAGCGATGTCTTTGAAGGTTCGTGTGGCATTTAAGAAGCCACGTTCCTTCTTCGGTGACCAATCTGAAGCGGTGACTGTATGTCCTGCGCCTCACAACAGAACATCGAGCGTTCGCTGTGATCTCGATTTTGTCGCAATACTCGTGCCACAACTCCGTCTGTTCATCGTAAAAATACAAAACACCATTCCTCAAAACTACCCAATACTCAACCCATTTATCCTTCTCGTCTTCTTTCTTGAGGAAATCTTCGTGTAACGTTTCGTTCATTTGTTTCTCTCGCGCCGAAGTCGGCGCCCGTTTCAAGTATCTTCACGCTGTAGTAATGCTTTGTTCACGCTTTGACCGGTCGATTATTTAAATGGACGTTTCACCCATTGAGTAAACCTTACTACCTGTCTGATGCATTATTTATGGCGGTTTATGGAAAGTGCATATGTAATTATTTGTTCACTGATACACCTGTCACTGGGTGCTTTAGCGCATGCGTGAGAAAGTTTCCTCCTGTTGTTATGCAACAAAACCAGGGTGAATATAGTTATGTGTGAGTGTTTTTCCTCTTCTATATCTTACAAGCTGCGCCTACTTATAAAATATTGATTACAAAGAAGAGGCAAGCCGCTTCTGCAAGCGGTCATAAATCATTTTACTTAACATTTATTTCAAATCGAAAAAAAAAATTGATTTTTGCGGCAAGCGGGTATATATCATTTTACTTATATCCATTTCAAATTTCGCAAAACAAAAGTATTGTTGGCAGGACTCAGATAAATAGGTTTACATGAGCCAAAACAAATCGAATTAAATATTAAATTTACTTAATCCGTCTGTTTATGCATTAACACTCAAGTTTTTGAGGGACAAGCAAAACCAATAAGATTTTTACCGCAGAAAGAGAATTTAAGTTAATTTGTTTTTTTATTCTTTTTCAGTATTTGTGTGGGTGTTGAATTGTCTTGTCATACTATTATTTCATTTTGTATGAGAAAGAAAAGTGGCTTTTTTGTTAATTCTATTTGAAGTTGGCGAACACTTTAAATGTTGTCTGCATCAATCACTTTTTGGCATTAGTTAAGTATGATTCAAGTTTTACATCTGTTATCAAAGCTTTGCCAGATCACAACATCTGACGAAATTTGTTACACAATGTGAACACCGATAAAACTTGGCCACAGCTGAATAGATATAAGTTAATCCAAATTCCAAGCTTTTTATCAGAAACTAATTGCCCTCGAAAAAACTTCATTTTTCCAGCCGAGGATACAATATTGATGGCAAAAGAAAAATCTCAATCGTCAGTGAAGAAACCGTCTGACGAACGCAAACACGAAGGAGGTTAGGCGACAATGAGCGCGCAAAAAACAATAAAAAAGATTCTTCCATGCGATCCAAAAATATTGATGAAATGTTTGTTTCATTTCTCGACACTAGTTGCAATTTCTGCTTATTGTTTCAGCAAGTCTATCGAATAGGTTACAAGCTAAGAACTGAATTACTGGTGACAAATCGAACAAAGCTCTAACGGATAGAATCGATTAGGCCCCTCCTTTGCAATATACCCCATACTCGAAAAATTATCATTGTTTTTTACTGGGAAGAGAAAATTAAAAACGCACAAAAATGCAACCAAGGGGGGTTATCTGTGGTTTCATCCGGATCAGGACAATAATCCAAGTCACTTGGTAAAAGGTGAATCCACTGTGTGCACGGATTCATCGTCTCCTTCGATGTACCATGATCCGACTTATCTTTGATCGTAAAACCTGATCTGGATTTTTCGAAAGGTAGGCACCTTAAGAGAAGTCACCTCAGCCTGTCGCTATCCGACCATACCACGTTTCCTAGCAACCGCAATGACATCCCGCGGGCTTAGACAATTGGCGGAGATAGGAATCGCGGATGAGGCGTCTTGAAAAAAAAGTCCGATCCAGATTTTCAAAAATCGCGGTTGATGTTAGATCTTGGCAATCTGTGTTTATCTTTACTAGTCTTAACTACCCCATTTCTTCTTTGGTTTAATATATTACCTTAAGTTTTTTTGAGGCTTCAATAGTCCTAATGGTATTTTGGTCTCTCAAAGAAAATGCTTTTTAAACTCTTTAGTTTTAGGTAGCACCGACATACTACTGGGTGACATCATCTCCGACGTCGAGACTCTTAGGTTTATAACACAAGACCCTAACGCCCGCAATGCAATCACGTACCCCCACGGACTCTGGCCAAGTAATACCGTGCCTTATCTCGTAGATAGAAGCATTGGTGAGTATAGGACTTATATTTCGACCTGGATCCCAGTGAATATTTAACAATTAGACTACGAGCCCGAGTTTTCTACGAGCAGATAGTCAACGAGGCGCAGCCGAGTTGACTATCGCTCGTATAAAACGAGGGCCAGTAGTCTAATTGTTTTAGTATAAATTTACCGTAGTCTCGTTGCATAAAAAGAAAAAAATGTCAAGTGACGCGTAGAAAAGAACTGTTTTATTATGTTACATCAGGTTCAAACGTGATGCGTGATGTGCACTGATGCGTAACTGTTTTCTATCAGCAGATAGAAAACGGTACTATAGCCAATCAAATTCACGGATTCACAATAGACTACGGTAAATTTATACAAAGTTAGTCTATAGCCAGGATGCTTCAACAGCTGCCAAGAAGACTTGACTCCCTGGTAACTAGTTTCCATTCCTACTAAGGGTATTAAACAATAACATCTGTCTTAGTCAGCTCTTGACTATCTTCTTTCGTAAACTCTCAGGCAACCCGTTGAAATGTCTAAATTTAAGCCATTGAAAGGGGAAACGAAACGAAGAAATGACTGAGGCAAGTACCCGGTTTGCCTCCGACTTGCGGCGGCCCACGACCGGACAAAAAGTGGTCGTAATAGCGAGGTGGTAGTCTTAAGAGATACGACCAGTGACCGGTCCAGATTTTAAGCTAAGGAGGGGGCCCGGTTCTATTTTTCTTGCCCAGCCAGCTTCTCTCCCTTCAGTCATTTCTTCTTTTTTCACCCAAAATAAGGCGGGGGTGGGGGGGTGGGGGCGGTTCCTCCCGGGCCCCTCCCTTAGATCCGCCACTGAAGACGGTGTTTCTCTGTTTCTAAGATAATGGATGTGATGTGATAATGATTTGAGTTTTATAAAATAGTTAACGTTATTCACATACCCCCCTTTCTCTTAAACTAAAGGGGGTATGTAATTGGTGTAGTCCTCACGTAATGGTCCGGGTAGTTAAACTTACATTTAAACTACAGCACAATACTATAAATTTAAAAAGAGTTATCCTAACATACCAATGAAAGCTAACTGCAAAGAAAATGCAATGAAACTAACCGCTAGCAAAATAGGTACTCACGTAATGGTCCGGGCAGTTACCAAATATGGTAAGTAGTGCTTTCACCTTGCAGTTACCTGAAAAGGTACAAATTAAGAATCACTCGTATGAGTGCAAAACAAACCGTTTGATTTGTTTCTTGTTTTATTTTTTGACATGCGCAGGACAAGCTGGAGTCAAAGCGATTAATGAAGCCATTGCAGATTATCACAAGCTGACATGTTTGAAGTTTGTTCGAAGGACCACTCAGAAAAACTACATCAGGTTTACTGTGGGCGACGGGTAAGCAAACATTGGCATTCCAGAAGGATGAGGACTTGCATGACGAGTTTTTCATGCGTCTGTCCTGCTATTTATCATGAATTTCGTCATAACATTTTTGAAGTACAAGGCGATAGTTAGGACGACATTCATTGTCAATAACAGCACAGACGCATGATAAATTGACGTCAGTTTGTTTTTTACGATGACAAATTGTCAAGTTGTTCGTTCTTGCACGATCGCTGACGCATCGCATAAATTACAAAAAAATTAGGCGCGAATTTTCAGCAGTTATCATTAAATGAATGTTAATATCGCACAACTTACGGTTTACTGTGATTGACAGGTGCTCGTCATCCGTGGGTCGTACAGCTCGTGGCGAGCAGAAGGTAAATCTTCACCAATACTGCTGGTACAAGGGGATTGTCATCCACGAAATAGCCCACGCTATCGGCTTCTTCCACGAGCAGTCACGAACGGATCGAGACAGCTACGTCAGTATCATATATCAAAACATTGAAGTGGGTAAGATACCAGGAGCTTTACATGTTCCCTATAACAGCATAACTCCTTAAGCCCCGCCCTGTCCTTACTGCGCCACAGGAATTTAGAAACGTAACAATCACCGGATATTTTGGATTTGTGCTGGCGGAACCGCGGTCGGGGAAATCACGTGACTATCGTCACGCCGTCGTCACTTTTCGAGAAGCTCCGATTTCAAAATGTTTTCCGTCCACATGAAAACAAAAAGCTCCGTATTCGTGACAGATCGGTGTGGACGGCAACTCACACCGTAGAAATAAAGCGGCTTGTTAGAATTTCTCCGGTGTAGAGTGAACACCGAGAAGACAGTTGAAAATACGACGCGCAACGTTACAAGTTATGATTACAACACCTCAAAGTACGTCAAAAATACTCCGCCGCGCGTGGTATTTTCAACTCTACTCTCGGCCGGTGTTTGGAAACATGATCAAACACGGTCTTTCATGTTTAAGTAATGATCCAGGTAAGAACTGTACCATTTTCTATTGTTCTGCGGCAATAAGCTTTCCCCACATTGAAACGGTTGTGTTTTCAGACCAAGAATTTATCAACTGATGGAAAGCAGGTTTATAAAATAAAATGTATGTAAACTCTATTCTGTAAGGTAGTTTTCTTTGTGCGTAAACATTTCAACCAATCACAACAGTCGTAAACAAAGACAGTAAAAGCCTCCAATTTTTCAATGTTCCCCACATAGGATTACTGTGGTATTTAGATTTAGAAGAGATTTTGTTGAAATGAAAATAATTGATCAATTAAAGATAAATAAATCTGCAGCTACCTAAAGTTTTGGTAAGTTTTGCTGATTGAGCCAATCAGAAGTATGATAAAACAATAGCAATGTTGTGCAAAAGTTAGCACCTTTCTGCATTCCTTGCCGCGTGGTTGCCTCCTTCTTACATGGACTGTTACTTAAAATAGTACTTTCAAAATCCCGCAAGATTTTAGCGCAGTTCACAACAATCAGATTGTAAGTTTAAGTTATAGAGTGGTTTTCATTTGAGTGTCGAAAAGCAATTGGTTTTGCACTTTCTACGCCACACGATTGGCTTAAAAGATTCGCGCCACTTTTTCATTCAATCAGACAAAAGCAAAACAAGGAACAAAGGAGTCATTTGCATCTTAGACAAGAGGGTAAAACAATAGGATATTATTGTTCGTTTTACACCGAACATGAACCCAACTCGTGCTCGTAAAATACTTATTAAGTGTAGCACAATATCGTGGATTGCCCTAAAGTAACTAAATTGTCATTAGATTTTCTGACAGGCAGTTGACAGTAAAAAAACACGGTCATTGAAGGTTTAGAAGGTCAAAGGAACTCTAACGGTGACTCGCCTTAAACAAATATCACTGCACATTTCAAAAAGAGTAGGGGTCGTAGTTCCAGGTGTTGCAGTCTATCTTTGTCACTTGCATCATCAGTCATCATGGGTTGGGAGGGTTCAGTGAGCTGATAAATGGGCTAATAGTGCCTGCCATTGGTGCCCTTAGTATGCTGATGTCCGAGCCCACCGCAAAAAGCAATGTAAAGAGGACACGTATGTTTGTCCTCTCACTCGCGACATTGCATTGCATTGCATTGCAATGCATTGCAATGCAATGCAATGCATTAAGTTACATTACGTTACATTACATTACATTATGTTACATTACATTTATTTTGTGTCTTAGGCAAAGAAAACAATTTCGACAAATACGGTCACGGTCAAATCCAACATCTTGGCGAATCCTACGATTATGGGAGTATAATGCATTATGGACCAAAATCCTTCAGCAGGAATGGTCGGTCTACTATCGTTGGACTGAAGACTGGCGCCGATAAAATGGGTCAGCGGGATGGGTTAAGCGCTAACGACATTCGACAGATTAACCAGCTGTACAAGTGTCCGAACAGTAAGTTAGACTTAGAGAGCGAGGTAAGAGGGGGCTATTCCTAAATGCAGTTCTACAGTACCACTTTCCAGTTTCATGTATGTCTCTATAAGGTTTCCGCACTTAGGGTTAGGGTTGGGGTTGACATTAAGGTAAGGGTTTGGTAACTTTTTGATGATTATAATAATATTTATGAAGGAGGACAAAGTAATAGGTGATCACTGCAAATGAACAAAACAAAGGTGGAAGGGAATAAAGGTGATAGTTTTAGCTAGTAACTCTGGCTGGGCACTGAAAATAAACTGCTACATAAGCCTGAAAACCTCGGGTACATCTACTCGTTCATCCTACATTATTCACTTTATTCCTCCTTAAACTTATATATACCATTCATTAAAATTAGTCGGGACCATTCAACAGCACAGATATCAAAGCATAACTTTATTGCTACAGGGAAATGAAGCAAAAATGAGGTGACCTGATGAAAAGCGCTAAGGATCCCATAGTTCGATCAATTCCATTGCAGGTCTGGGTTATTGTGTCGAGCTATTGGGCGAGATGCTTAACTCTCACTCACTGAAAGTCGTAATCCCATTCTACCAGTCACATTTCTATAATGGACAGATTCCTTGCCAAGGGGAATTTAAAAACATGTGGTGCACATATTGCAATT
>JAHPZR010051153.1:0-35000 GCA_019787425.1 Platygyra sinensis | reverse complement strand
TTGTTTGTAACTGAATTCTTCCCTGCCAGCGTATCTTAAAGGGCCCCAGTCAGCCTCCGCCATTTTCGATGACATCAAAATTATTGATATAGCATGGTGAAGCGAATTCTTCTTGTTTTACTGTAAGCTATGTTCCTGAAGGTATATTTAATTATCTTGAGTAGTTTTTACAGTGGTTTCTCATAGTTTCGACAGGCTTCGAATAAAATGTAAGAGCCAAATCCTAGCATGTAAACAAAAACAAAGGTGTGGCTGACTAGGGCCCTTTAAATATGCGTCTAAGACATCTGCTTTGGAAGACATCGAGTTTGTTTCATCACATTTATTCATCTTCCAAGTCTCGCAGCCATACATCAAGACTGGCTTTACCAGTGTTTTATATAGCTTGACTTTGGTTCGTCGACTGATGCTGTGGCTTTTTCAACCTCAAGAATACCCCTCTCGCTTCGACTACTCTGTTATGGACGTCTTCAGTACCTCTACCCTCTTTGGAAACTGTAGCTCCCAAGTACACAAATCTTTCAACATCCTCTATTCCTCGCCCATATACCCCCACCATATCGCGGCCAATTGCAATGATGTAATTTTCTCAGACATGTAATCAAGTGCGTTACTCTTCCCTTTGTTATGTTTAGCTCAATGTATAATCAGCTCTGTTTTTTACTTCTTTTTTATTCTTTATTGTTGTTATATTGTAACTGAATAAGTGTAAATAAATGAACTTGAACTTGAACTTGTTACACAAACAAACAATGAACATCTGGCTATTTGTTTTTTCCGCAGGTTTCTATATTTACGCGGAGACATCTAAACCCCGTGTACAGGGTGACCGAACAGTCCTCATGTCTCCTCGGTTGACGGGACCTTATTGCTTGCGGTTTCATTTCCACATGTTGGGTACTTCTATGGGATCTCTGAAAGTCCACAAGAACTCAGCTTCGACCAGCACCGAAGTATTTTCCGTCAACGGTAACCGAGGAGATCAGTGGTATATAGCGCAGACTTCCCTGACCGGCCCCGAACAATTTCAGGTGACAATAAAACGTTTTTTCAAATAAATTTTCACTGTTGCAAAGGTGATCGCGACTTATGAAAAAAATTCCCTCAGCGATAAACTAGAACGCGTGAACGCATGAAGGAGCGTCTAACATGAGTCTAACATAAAGTCACCAGAGCATTTGATCAGGCTGGCCGATGCTTATACACTAACAGCCGGTTAATTTTCCCGTTGGGCTCCCCCGGTGCGGGGAAATGCTCTTGTGACAACAAAAAATACACTCCTCCCAAGAATTTGTCACGCCAACATTTTTTCCGATAATCAGAAGCTTTTCCATTACGCTTCGGAAAAAAGCCCCTTGGCGCTTCTAATATCACAGTGGCTATTGTTTTAGGTTTAATCGGATCTATAACAAAATTCTCAATCATGATTGGTTCTCCGCGCCCCTAATTATCCAATTCGGTGTCCAATTACAGGTATCTTCCATCCATTAACAAAGTTTAATATTTGGATTCCTGGGCCATTCGTACATCAGTTTGCTGGCGCTTTAAAATCTTCCTTCTCAGTGTCTCCTACAGTTTTTTAAAACTTGTAGAGGGCGCCACTGGTTTTTTCGCTCAAAAAATGTCCTGGTTTAGTTAACTCGGCCTTTGGCAAGCTGATCGAGACCTCCTCCTTAGACTTCCTTGCAAGGTGAAACAGATTGAAGAAGCTGACCTTTTCAAACGGAACGTTATATGAGTGTGGGTGTAACTTTACATACATACATACAACCCTTGCGACGTTTGAAGGTAAGAGTCAAGAGAATAAATTTAAACCAATATTCTCTGTCGTTGGCAGATTGCATTTGAGGCGATTCGTGGTACTGGTTATCGAAGTGATATTGCGTTGGACGAGATTAAGCTAACCCCAGGGAAATGTGATGACCCCACGGCGACCCCTACTCCGCCGGTCACCACGCCGATCCCAGTCAAGGCCGCGACCACTCCAGTCCCACCTAGTCGCAGTGAAGGTAAGCATGCGCACTTTATTCCTGAGAATGTTTGGAGAATGTTTTCGACATGAAGTTGAAGTTTAACGAGTGAAAACGCTGAAGTTTTCTCTTTTTGTGACGACGTCGGTCACATCATTTAGTAAACTAGGATCAGGGATGCAATATACAATATTCTAAGAGATGATAACTTTTCCCCGCCTTGCTTCGGGCAAGCAGGGTTTGAAGGAGGCTTTTTTGGAACAGAGATTAAGTTGAAGATAGCATGTTACTGACATATCCATAGTGTTTGTAATGTTATTTTTTTACGGGGGATGGGAGAGAAAAGCGGACCGACTGCTGACGAGAATTATTCCTGTCTGTCTACCGCTTTTTTTTTCGTGAGTACCCCACCCCCTAGGGGGAGCTAATTTACCCCCAACAGCAACTAATCTTTTGCCACGATTTATTCCTAGTGTACTGCAACTTCGATGCCCAGTCTTTGTGTCAATTCACGCAGGGAACTGGTGATCAGTACGACTGGCTGTTTAACAAGGGAACCACGTCAAGCGCGCCGGAAACTGGACCGAGTGCTGACATCTCTTCGACAGGTCAGGAACTGGAAGCTTCTCTAGCTCAACCACTATAACCCCTTTAAGTAACACGACTTCAAGCTATTGAAGGTTTATTAACAGCTTCGTGTCAAAATTTGGATCAGTTCACTACATATTCGACAATGTATTTTAGAGTATGATGCACCAAGAAATGGGAGGTACAAACTAAACTGTAAATCGCAGGAGCTTGTTATTTTTATTAATTGTTTTTAAGTACTTAACACCTTATAAATCAAAGTTTGTAGCTTCTACTCGAAATAGTCTCACTTTTACATGTTAGACCCTACTGTACTACAATTCAGTTAAGAGTTATCCACAGTGTCGGCGAGATTCCGCGACTTGAAAGGCTATCTGTTTGAAGTTTTCGATAATTAGGGGAACACTGCTGACGTTTTTAGGCTTAGCCATTCTTTGGTGTGTAAATAGACGGGAGGTTTTTCCACAGTGAAGAAGTGCTGAACCCAAACGGTCTGTGTTAACCTAATTTTTTGACTTTTCAAAGAGCTCTTTCAACTTTTGATCTCACTTTTGCCCGTATCGCGCATCATGTGAGTTTAATCTCTCATGTGTTCTACCAGAGATTCAAAGAAGCCTAACAAAACTGTTGAGCCACTTTAAACCTCAGGCATCTTACCAGCGGTGAATGAAACTCGGCTCGCGACAACACACACCATCAAAATACATCAAATACATCATCATCGCAGTTATGTTTGCAACTAAGTTTCGAAAATCCCCGTTTACTCGGGACATCTTTCAAATACAATTGAAGTTTTACTAGTAATTCTGCCCTTTCTTGCCCACTTTCCCTAGGTTACTACATCTACGCCGAGGCGTCATTTCCACGCCAGAGTGGTGACCGCGCGCACCTGTTCTCGCCAAGACTGGCCGGTGACTATTGTTTACAATTCTACTTTAATATGCACGGCGCTCAGGCTCACATGGGAACGTTACGTGTATTTGTCCTCGTGGGCTCACAAGCGACTGTAGTAGGATCGTACAGCGATAACCCTGGAAATGTGTGGAATTTAGCCACAATTCCCATTCGAGGAGTCCAGCCATACCAGGTAAACAGCTCGTTGACAGCGGCGTTTTCATTTAGATCTGGGCCTGTTGCTTCGAGAGGGAAAGTTGTTTGCTCCAGTTCCGGACTGTTGTCTTTTATTTTGACAGAAAGAGACGGAAATAAAGATGTAATTATTGTTTAGTTTAGTGCGCAAAAGGTCAATGAAAGTCCACTCATGTTTATTATGGTTCCGCAAGGCATATCTCAAATTTATGCCTTTTGTTTAGCGAGTCAATGATGTGTCCAGAGACTCATTTCAATCTTCCATTTTCTTATGTACTCTGAAAGACATTTTTATACAAGTTTCAAGTTTGTTTAATCTCACTACTTAGTATTTGTTAAGCTGGCAACTCAGTTTTAGGTGGGTCGTTATATTTTTACTTTTTTTTCATTTCACTCTTCCACGTAAAAAAAATAAAGGTAATGTGATTTATCATCTACAAGCTTGTTTACATTAATAAACTTCAAAGAGTTTAAAATGCTGCTGCGAGACTTGTAACTAACACTCCTCGTATCTGTCATGTCACTCCCATTTTAGAACATCTTCACTGGTTGCCCATCAAATACAGAATTGAATTCGAAATTGTCTTGTTAACATTCAAGTGCCTCTATGGACTTGAACAACAATATCTCGTTGATTTTATTGCTGTCACTGCCCAGTCAAGATATAATCTTAGGTCCAGGATTGCAACTCTGTTGGTGCCAGCCAACGCACGGTGCCTACCTACACTTGGTGACCGAGCCTTCCAGTCGGCTGCTCCGAAACTGTGGAACAGTCTTCCGACGGAGATCAGAAACATTCAGACCCTCACATCTTTTAAACGAGCTCTCAAAACATACTTTTTTAAGACAGCTTTTTTAATTGACTTATTCATACCTTTTTAAGATAGCTTTTTAATTGACTTATTAATTTTTTTTTGAAAGCTTTTAATTCGAACTATTTTGATCTTATCGTCTGTTATGCGCATATGAAAATATTTGTAGTGTATATGCGCAATGTAAGTTTTATATTTATATTATTATTACTGTTTACATTACAGATAGTATTTGAAGCTGAGAGGGGCCTGGGATATGCTGGAGATATCGCACTGGACGAAATCCGATTAACACCAGGAGGACTGTAGCCGATTTGTGGTCACCCAGCCCCCTCCTACTACTAAACCTACTCCAGCAGCTAACCAAGGTGGGTTCTTAGGGAGGGGAGGTTTTGATACCCCCGTGGCTCATAGATATGTTTAAAGGGACTAAGTCTGACCACGTACAAAAGAACTTGAAAATAGAACTGTGAAACCTGTTTCAAGAAGACACCTTTGGAAACCTCACTAGTGACCGATTAATACAGGTTCTAGTATATTGTGCAATAATAGTTTATCATTAACACTTCTGTAACGCAGTGACAGTGTGAGATCAGAGACTGCTCATAGCACAATGTCCAGTCAGTCAGAACATCGATCAATCCGAGATAATTAATTAGCTTGAAAACGACATCGCTGGACAATGTTAAAGGATTCTCAACTGAACTTTTAGAAGTAAAATCAGCCCTTTACATGTACGCCCAGTATCGAAGGTTCTTTGCAACAAAATGGCATAATAATATTGTTGTCTGCGCCCGCTTAACAGAGGTGTCCGCTGAATGCAGGTTTATTTTACGGTTAGTGTTAGATGGAAATTGAGAGAGTCAAGCTGGGGTCCGTTTTCAGGTTACACTCCCTATGGTTTCACTTAGACAGCAAAATACTTAAGAATAAACTGATGATAAACCATGAAGGAACAATGACGGTTAAGGATGGACCAAAATTGAGAAGAATTATCGGCGTACGAATTTGAAAATTTTTGGGTAAACTTTTCAGCATGCGCAAACCATGGTGAAGCCCCATTAAATGGATAGCGTCTAATGATATTTTGCTTTGGATTTGTCCACTACTGAAATTAAAACGACAATCACGTCGCGTTTGTAAGACGAGTTCTACAGCGTTCAGCAAAAGCCCTGGAAGCCTCGTGACTAGCAAAAAATCGCCTTCAACTCATTCCAGGAGCGCTAGCTATATGGTGATCAAAAGTGTCTGCTTCTGTGCTTGCAAGTGGCATGCGACGGCCTGCAGATTCTTGGTTCAAAACATTATCCTATTTTGTGTTTCAGTGTACTGTAATTTCGACAGCAAGTCGTTATGTGGTTTTACTCAAGACAACAGCGAGGATTTTGACTGGACTTTCAACAAAGGACCAACGAGTAGCACGCCCAGTACAGGACCCACAGCTGACTTCTCAGGAAATGGTAAGATATAACGCAATAAAACTGATGTAGCACAAGGATCACTATGTCACGCAAGTTTGAAGGATGTAGCTTGGCTAGAAGACTTCCAGTTATTTTTTCTAATTTTTCATACATTTGTCTGTAAATTTGGCTGGGTACATTCTAGACGCAGTTCGCGAGAAAAAATTTACAGACAAATGTATGGAAAATTAAAAAAAAACTAGCTCAGCGACTTATAGGAAAGCTACATCTTTCAAACTGGTGACTACAATCTTCTACCTAGTATTTTAAACGTTTTGATTCACAAATTATGAAAGGTTAAATTTTGCTATCGGATTCCCATACAAAACACTGTAATTTTTGACCGCTTTGCCTAGCTTTCAAGATGGCGTCGAAAACCGTGATAAGGCCTATTTTCTCAGTCAACTAATAAAACTGAGCTAAGAGTGACCGTATAGTAAAGGTTGAGTCACCAGGGATTTATACTGTAGCACTTGTCCTAAGGCTCTTACAATTTGAAGAGAATTTCCAAATATAACTCCTAGTATAATCCTTAATTGTACCCGTTTATTCTACTACTCGTTTATTGCACTTTACTAGTTTATTCATGCCATTAAATTACCCTCAGCCCTAAACGTAAATCTTACAGTGTATAATCTGCGCCTTCGTATAGCTTTTAATACCTTCCTCAAACTTCTCAAGCAGACTGTTATTTACTTAATGTACACAGTTTTAAGAAAAGTTCTAGCCTAGAATTGGCTTAAGTTTGGCAAGATTGGTAGATTGGTGATCGAACGAACACAAAAGAGCATTAGTTCAAACTATTTCCACCCTTGCAAGGGTGACCGATGCTGACAACCATTTGATTCTTCTCTTTACGTCTCGGCTCCAGGCTACTACATATACGCTGAGGCTTCCAATCCCCGGCAGCCTGGTGACCGAGCGCGCCTACTCTCGCCGCGCGTGACTGGTACCACCTGCGTGGCATTTCGATTCAACATGCACGGATCACAGATGGGAACTCTACGGGTCTATGGCAAATTAGGATCAATTGAACAACTTGTGTGGGAACATAACACTAACACAGGAGACACGTGGGATGGAAAGCAGATCAACATTCAGACATCAGCGCAATTTCAAGTAAGCTGGAGCTTTACTTGATTGGTATAATAAATCTACTTGCGTTTATCTACTTGAGTTCTATCACGAATACCAGTTTCATGTTGGCTGCGCTAGTCATTAAACAATAGTGTTTCTGTCGAGGAACTATCGGCCGATAGTTGCTCCGCGAAAATTTGATGTTCTTAAAACAAATATTTGCCCGAGAAGCGATGCTAGTTTTAAGAACAACAAAATTAATTGGCAACTATCACAGCGATTGTTCAGAGGCATAAACACTCTATGTCTTCACTGTTCACTACTAAATTTTCTTCAGTGTGCTGCTTCAAAATCAGTTAAATTATTTTCAACTTTTTTAAATAAGAGCCATGAAAGCCAAATGTAATATTTGAAGAAGAAAACAGACAAAAACCCCCTTAATGCAATTTCAATTGTTTATTTTCTACAAGCCCGCATGTTTACAGAAAAAAATTTCACGAACGACTGCTATCCATCCGGGTATTTTCCGCGGACGGGTACTATAGGCTGATAGTGTATCTCCGCGGATGAACATTACCGCGTCACGTGATCAATTTAAACCAATGAATGGCGGCCGCTTCTTTGTGTTTTGGAAGAGTGAACTCTATCTCGTCTTTAAAGTATTGAAAGGCTGGTAGATTTGCACTAGAACAATCACATTGCTCGCTCTCGATTTCTATGCGTGTCTTGAGTGAACTATCACGCGATAAAAATCGAGAGCTGCAAATCTAATTACTATAGCGCAGAATAATTCCAATTAAACTTATAGGGTAATAAAAACTGTCAATGAGAGAATCATGAGTACACGCTTTAACTCGCGCTTTGCAAAACTCACTATCATCCAAGTGTATGCACCCACCAATGACGCAGAGGATGCAACCAAGGAAGAATTTTCTGAGCAGTTGCAGCGAGAGGTAGAAGCAACCCCTAGGCATGCTGTACTAATTGTAATGGGGGATCTGAATGCCAAAATCGGACAGGACAATGAAGGGTGGGAGAAGGTGATGGGGCAGCATGGACTTGGGAGAATGAATGAGAATGGAGAGAGGTTGGCGACGTTCTGTGGCAACAACGATTTGGTGATCGCTGGCTCTCTATTCAAGCATAGAGACATTCATAAGATCACGTGGACCTCCCCGAATGCAAAGGATCAGAATCAAATCGACCATATCATCATCAATGGTAGGTACAGAGGTTCACTGATGGACACCCGAGCAATGAGAGGGGCAGACGCCAACTCGGACCACCATATGGTTATGGGAAAGGTTAGGCTGAAGCTATGCAGCACAAAGAAGAAGAGTAGGGAGAGGATCATCTTCGACACCACGAAGCTTCGAGATCCCTGTGTCAAAGAAGCCTTTCGGCTGGAAGTGAGTAACCGATTCCAGGTGTTGGCGACAGACGATGTAGAAGACATTGAAGAGAAGTGGGGACAATTCAAGAATGCGCGCCTGAAGGAGAGAGCCACTGCTGCATATGTAGTGAAGGACAAGGAGGTGAAAGCCAGTGCCCGGGCAGACAAGCGGAGAAGGCTGAACAATTTAGCAGAAGAAGCTGAAACAGCAGCCAGGAACAACTGTAGCAGTGATCTAAGATAGCTGGACAAAGAAGGAACATGACTACCATCAAAGATAGAGAAGGCGAGCGGCCTTTAAATGAAGACGAAGTCTTAGAAAGGTGGAGGGAGCACTTTGAGGGAGTTTTGAATGTACCACGACCTGACATGCCACTGCCAGAAATAGATCAAGCTCCTGAGGTCATCACAAGCATCGCGACTGCTGACATCTCAATTGCTGAGATCAAGAGAGTCTAAAGAATGGCAAGAGTCCGGGGATTGATGCCATCAGTGCTGAGATGTTCAAGTGCTCTGAGAACGATGCTGTGAGGCAACTTCAGTCACTTTTCAATTCCATCTGGAAAGATCAATATGTACCAGAGGACTGGAAGAAGTCACTCATAGTGAAAGTGCCGAAGTAAGGAGACCTCACTGACTGTGATAACTATCGCGGTATACCCCTGCTCTCTGTACCAAGCAAGATCTTATGCAGGGTGCTCATTGATAGAGTGAAGAGTGGTGGGGACGAGATGATTAGGCAGGTGCAGGCAGGGTTTCGATCTGGAAGAAACTTCTGAGCAAATCTTTGCTCTACGGAACATCCTGGAGCAGTGCCAGGAATGGCAAGCACCTGTCTACATTAACTTTGTTGACTTTTTAAAGGCGTTTGACTGCATCATCAGAGAGCGACTTTGGGACACCATGAGGCAGTATGGCATACCAGATATCTTTATCGGGACTTTCAAGGTACTGTACCATCAGAGCTCAAGCTGTGTTACAGAGGGCGGAAGGTTTTCTAGCTGGTTTGAGGTGAAGAGTAGTGTGCGGCAGGGGTGCCCGATGTCTGGCTTCATCTTTGTTTTGATCATGGACTGGGTCGTGCGGCACACAAACAACAGGAAACGCGGCTTGAGATGGAAGCTTACATCAGTTCTAGAAGACCTGGATCATGTTATGCTGATGATGTTGCTCTGATCTCAAGCAGATTTGCTGATCTCCAGGAGAAGACTGATAGAAAAGTAGCCACCGCCGGCGTTGTTGGGCTCAAGGTCAACCCGAGCAAAACAAAGACGCTTAGGATGAACCACAGATGCACAGACTACATAAGGATAGAAGGAGAGGAGGTGGAAGACGTGGAATCCTTTGTGTTCCTAGGTTCAGTTTTTGACAAACTTGGTGACACAGAAGCTGACATCAAGAGGCGAGTAGGAGTGGCTAGAATTGCATTCACCAGACTTCAGAACATCTGGAGGTCAGGCAGATTCAGTCAGAAGACCAAGCTGCGCATCCTGAACTTAAACGTGCTGTCCGTGCTACTGTATGGAGCTGAAATGTGGAGAGTAACAACAACTGATCTTAACAAAGTGGATGTGTTTCACCGCACATGCCTGAGGAGAGTGCTGAGGAGATTCTGGCCTATAACCATCTTAGCAACAAAGAGCTGTACGAAGCAACAGGGAGTACGCCGGTATCAGCTCTTATACGAGTGAGAAGACGGCGATGGATAGGGCACATATTGAAGACTAGTCCTAACAACATCTTGAGGACTGCACTAACATGGGCTCCTGAAGGTAAAAGGAGGCGAGGCCGGCCGAGAGAAACGTGGAGAAGAACTGTAGAGAAAGAAAGAAACCAGCTGGGATGGCATTCGTGGGGGGCCGCGGCCGCGTCGGCGGCAGACCGGGAGGGATGGCGCAATCTTCTGGCCGGCCTTAAGAGTCCTCATGGGCCCGATGAGGATTAGTTAGTTAGTTAGTTAGTTAGTTAGTGGGTTAGTTAGTGGGTTAGTTAGTTAGTTAGTTAGTTAGTGGGTTAGTTAGTTAGTTAGTTAGTTAGTTAGTGGGTTAGTTAGTTAGTTAGTTAGTAATAAAAACAACAAAATCAGTAGAAATTAGCAAAAAAAACACGATGCGTGACACTAAAGAGATAACCTAAATGTGAGGCTGAAAAGACATGTGAAAGTGTCAAATAGTAGCTAACCCAGGATTAAGAGTTAACCGAAGTATTGATTTTTGTTGTATAAAAATGCTTTTCACTGCTCATGTTTCTTGTAGTTTGTGATCATTCAAACTCAAAACTAAAGGACAAACAATGTAAACAGAAACTCTTACGGAAACGATACAACACTGAAATCAAAATTCTCGCACTAATCTTGGGTTAGCTTAATCGGGCTTTGAACTACCCGGCCCAGCTTGCAGTTACAGCGGGACTTGAAACCGCGCCATGCACTTCTCGATTTGTCGAGAGTAGGCAGCCCTACCGCACGGCTACGCAGCCTTCTTAAAGATAAGTGAAGTATGTGTGGCACATTAAGCATTTCATTCCTCCAGGAGATTCAAGCGTAAGTATCAATGTTCACTATTTTGATGTAAGCATTGTGTTTTAATCTAACGCAGATCGTATTTGAAGCAGTCCGTGGCGGTGGATATAGGAGTGATATAGCTCTAGATGAGATCAGACTGATCCCAGGGATTTGCGGTGTTGCAGCTCAGCCCATTGCAACCACCACGCCCATGCCATCAACTACAAGAACTATTCCTTTAAAGACTATCGAAGGTAAGTGTGAAAAACTATGACATATCGTGAGCTCAACTTTGCACAGCACCCTTCCTTCAAAACGCCACTATTGCATGAAGCGCACCTTTTTCAGTAATAATCTTACTGCATTAAGGCGCCCCTATTTCAGTCCAGCCCTGTAAGAAATCTTACAATTTTACTAGACTCCCACTGGTTGACTTATCGTTAAATAGTTGCTTTATATTATTCGTTGCTCGACTCAAAATACCTAGATATGTAAGTTTTTTACTGCTATTCCTTACGATATCTACTGCACCTCCGTGGCTGTCCACTCGGAAAAATCAAACTAGTATTTTTAACTCAAAGTAGTCAGTCTTTTTATTTTCATTAGATTAAGCTACTAAGGAGTCTTTATATCAGAAAAATACGGAAAAGAAAAGAGAGGCCATCTCCTTCGAAAAACTAACATCTGTAGATATTCCATGGAAAGGGCTCAAGTCACAGATATTAAAAGACAAACATCAATACCACGAAATATCAGTGACATAAGTGCTCCATCTTCAGTAATTAAACTTTCATAAATGCACGTCTTCACCTGAGTTTCCAACATAAATTAGTAAAACTAGCTAAGGTATCTAAAAGATAATAATGCTGCGGCACATTCTGTTGAGTGACATACTTTACGCAGTCATTCATCCCCAACCTCATACATCATAACGCATCGATGGCAAAGTATGACAAAGGATCGTGACAAAAAAGCACATAGTGATCTCTTATGTCTGATCATAAAACAATACATATCAACCTCCCGTTTACCAGATCGCGAAAATCAAAATATGTGAGAATTATAGAAGCAGAAATCTAACTTTTAAATTCTGTACTGGTGCGCATTAAAATATCTAGAATGTTGACACCCTATGCCGAGGACGCCACCATCACGACGTCCCTTGTGTGAAATTCATTTTTAGATGAAAAGGAATAGATCGCAGTATATATGAAATTAGCGTGTTCTACGGTTTTCTTTTGATTGAATTTTTCTGCATCTTTAGTAACGACGATTTCTCTGCATTGAAGAATTCGACCAATGAGGCAAGACTGCTAAGAAATGACATACTAAAGTTTAAACTAAGGGTGTCACAATCGTGCAGATTTACTAACTTTCACATACTGCATTAAGAACAAAAGCAAGAGTTGAGAAAGTCAAGCACGATCTCCTTCACATCGTTTAACAGTTAAATCAGAGCAAAACATAACCACGGCTCGACGGTGTGACACTCTCGTTTTCTGCGTGGCGCAATGCACTCTGGTAAAAAGTGGCGCAGTGCGCTCTGGTTACATGCAATGCATTCTGGTGATAAATTCGAGAAGTCGTACCCCTTTCTATATGTTCTTCTTAATCCTTATTATGTTGGTGTTCGTGCGCTCCGCTCACTCCACTCACTCTGCAGCAATCATCTTTTACTAAGTTGCATCGTTATTCGAAATCACTCTTCTGTACCAAAGCTCGAGACAAAAATTTCAGCTATAACGGAGGAGGAAAAAGAGCGAAAATTCAGCGTGCGCTTTACCCCAATTACAAAAAAGGTAAAGCATTCACTGTAGGGAAGGAAAAAAAAAGAGATGCAAAGACGTTCAGTAACAAAATGGCAACCTTTAACGGCCTTTCGCAACTTTTGTTGTTCGAACTCCAGCGCGCAATCTTCGTTAACGGGCCTAGGTTTTCTAAAGACCAAACAGCTTCCATGGTGTTTACTATCTACACACTCATGTTAATTATATGAATTATTTTTAGAAGTAAGCTGCCCAGCAGGTTGGACTGGATATCAAAGGTCATGTTACAAGGCCGTCAATGAGAAAGTTTTCTGGCACGCGGCAAAAGCTCGCTGTCACAAACATGGCGGATCTCTCATTGCCATCAACGACGCCGACGAATTCAGCCTCATACGGAGCATGACGTCACAGCTAAGAGGGGATTACGCAGTTTGGATCGGACTCCGCCGGGACTCCTCGGGGGAATTTTCGCGTTGGGATAACGGGGAACCACTAACATTCACCCAGTGGACCAGCAATGAGCCTAACAACTTGCTTGGTGACGAAGACTGTGTAGAAATGTACAGATATAGTGGTGGATGGCTGGACACGACATGTACAGGGACGTTTGCCCGAACACATCCTTTCGTTTGCGAGATCGGTGAGTTTTAACAATGGTGCGTTTGAATTTTCCTGGTCATGGTTCCGATGCAACCGGAGCGGTTACTAAGCAACTGTAACGCTCATCGCGGGGTTACCAAGCAAGTTTATTACTCGTTATTTGTGGATGTGAAGTTTTCACTTTTCAGCCTAACACGGATAACTTACAATCGAAGGTTGCTATGAATGAAACCGCATGACTGTTATTAACATGGTGCGTATTCGAGTAGTTCGGTGGAGGGTGTACCTCTCTACATGAACTCAGTAAGTGGCAGTATTAGTGACATCTCTTCCGCTTGTTTTATGTAACAAATTTTATTTATTACATGAAAAATAGAACAGTGTCAAAAGAACCTTAACAGAATCTTCCATGACAGCTCTGAAGTTCCTTATTGAGATAAGAACTTGATATTTTCGCGTCATTGCGATGTATATTGCGAGTAAACAAGATTTTCAACTTTCTTTTGGGATTACTTTTTCTCCCAGCGTCAACTGCTAAAGGAAAAATAACAGCACCCCAGTGTCCGCGCGGTTGGCACAAGCAGGGTGACGACTGTTACAAAGTCTACAGTGCTGTGTTCTCCAGGTCCCGGAGTAACGCGAATAAAGTGTGTCAAGCATCACGTGCCAGCCTCGTGAGTATCACGTCATCAGGCGAACAAGCTTTAGTGTCAAGGTTAATGAAAAAGAATTCGGAAGGCAGCTACGGATTCTGGATAGGACTTAAACGTTCCACCAGCAACGCGTTCTCGTGAGTAAAACATTTTTGTAGTCAATCAAGAGAAGATGAAGGGATAAGGGTTAATCCTTTACATAGACCTTTTTACCAAGACAAATCCCTCTTAAGTCATTTTTAGACGTGGTAACCAGTTCTTCTGCGGATGCTATCACGTTTGTTTCTTTGATGTTTCCGTGGAGAATTAAAATTCGTGTCAAGCAGATTGGGCTGTTCACGTGAGCAAGCTCCATGTTACAGGATTGGCTATTTCCAGAAGCTTCTGGGGCTCATCTTAAAATAACTTGAGGAATTACCTCGGGAATAAGAACTCTATGGCGGAGAAACTCTTTTGCCCTTCATCCTCTCTTGAATGCTGTTAATGGCAAATGCGTTGTGTGACTGTATTTACCTTTACTCGCTTACTCTTCGTGCTCCGTGACAGACAAACGGTGATAAGAGAAGGCGCTGCGTTACTGTTAACACTGTCAGGTGATAAGATAACCGACGAGATCATATTCTTTCAATTCTCTGTTCATTGTTCTTCGCCATGTTCCGTTTGGACAGCACTGCCAAGTCTTAGCCTTTCATCTGCTATCCAGAAGAACGTAATAAAACCCACAGTTGTCTGTCTTTTTCTCTGATAAGAGGTGTGGCAGCAAGTAGGGTTCCAAGATACAGTTTCTTCACTTTCCTCAGTCCTTACTTTCTGCATTACAACTATTGACTCGGTCAAGGGCATCCCTAGTGGTTTGAGGTGTCCGGCCAACGAGCCCTTAGTTTGACTCGGAAAAAGCTTGAAAGCAAGCCCTGGCTAGTTTCTCTAAAGGAACCAGTGCACTTATAAAAATTAGGAGAAGGGATTTTCATCAATAGATAAAACACTAGAAACGAAGTGAATGCTAGAAATTTCTTTTTTTTTTTCCATCCAGATGGGAGGACGGAAGTCTCCTGACGTACACGAAGTGGTCCAGAGGGGAGCCCAACAACTGGGGTCTAAATGAGGACTGTGTTTACATGAGCTCCATCACAGCAAACTGGCTGGATAGTCGGTGCTCGCGTCCTTTACCTTTCATCTGTAAACTAAGTAAGCTAACCTTAGACCAGTTTATATCTACAGCTCTCTCTCGCTGTCACGCAACGCTTCTGTTTCCATGAGCGTAGCGTTGCGTGAAAGGCAAATTAAGAGCCCAGAACTGAATTAAGATCAGCTTTTAAAATCGATTCAAGCTGGCCATGTTTGCTTGATTGACGCCGCCAGTAATTATGAGTTCGTTTTGAATCTACGTTAGTCTGCTGATATGTTCAACTGGTTAAAATTAAACTCTGCAATTTCATCCCACCAAACAGGGAACACATACTAATTTATAGATCAGCCAATCAAGAGTTACAAATTAAAACCAAACGCGGCTTCAGTTTTTATTTAGTTTTATTTGCGTTTTCCCGCGCTTGGCACTGGTTGTATGTTTTAGCTTCGAGTTCCTATTGGTGTTGGCTTTATTGGTCAGATGATTACTTTTTAGTCCTACGATAGTCATTTGACCACTGCACGAAGAGCTTAAATCCATCTCGTCCCTACAAGAAAAATTTTCAGGCGTTTTATTCAAAAGTCTTCTCCAATGTTTCTTGGCACAGCTCTAGAGAAGAACGTTCCGACAGATGCCCCTACGACCACTCCCCCTCCTCCGGTGTCCTGTGGCGTGAAGGTGACCAATCGCTCCGTTTCCGAATTCAGCGTCGGTCAAATCATTGGAGGAAAAGTTTCAGCCCCAGGGGCGTGGCCCTGGCAAGTCGCTATCATGTGTAAGACGTGCAAGTCTCAAGATTGCGGAGGAACCTTGGTTTCCGCATATCACGTGGTTACAGCTGCGCATTGCGTCCCTTCTGATACCGATACTTTTATCAAGGACTACAAGGTGGGTAATCGTGTCACGCAACTCACTGCGTGCGCAGGCTGTCATGACCGAGTTAGGTTCTTCTCCAAGTGGCGCGATGAACCAAAACAACGGTTAAGAGTACCTAGTGTCAAAAATTGTCGTTAAACAATCGGATTCCTCGGCTCATCATCGAAAAAATTCTGAAATAAATCGGAAAATTTTGTACGTAAGACCTTCTAGTGCTCAGTCTTCGGAAAAGTGGAAACGTTTGGAGGACAGTCACAAAAAAAGTTCTGGAAAGGAATAATACAGACAACGTGAGGACATTCTCTCACATTTCGACGAATAGCTTAATGATTACACTTGCGAGTGGGGACTTTCCTTTCTCCTGAAAAGCAAATGGTTCCAGGCCGAAGTCAAGCCATGTATTGAAGAATTAGAGCACTCACCGTAAAAGCTGTACCTCGGATCAGATTTTTTCCCCTAACTGTTTCTCCAAAAAGAGTAATCTGTAACTTTATTTACACAAGAACTATCATGTAAAGTATCTTGTGTTTTTTTGACCCAACATCTTCACATCCGCGACCTACTCTTATACTGTCGTGGGTGGGGAGGAGAAAAATGCAGGTATGAGAGTGTTGTGCATAGTCAACCTCGTTCCCAGGGTCTCTCATCTAACCGCCCTCGCTCGTCTCAGAGGGCGGTTAGATGAGACACCCTGGGAACGAGGTTGGTGTATAGTGCCCACCGTCCTCAGTTCACCGCTCAAGCCTTAATCTCTCATATTCTTCGACACAGGTTCGCCTTGGTGAGCACCATTTTGAAATGACTGAAGGTTACGAACAAGACATTGACATCGCCGCGGTGTACACGCATGCCTCCTACGGCCTAGCGGCTTCTCATGACCGGGACATTGCTGTCTTAAAGCTGGCTTCTCCCGCCAGGACTAACAGTCAGGTGGGACCAGTGTGTCTGCAAAGCAGTAATGCTGACTTTCCTCCTGGTACGTATGACGTTCAATCTCAGTACCCATCCGTTGTCATAGTGATGAAAGAAAAGGCGACCGGTGAAACATTGGGTGTTGTTTGAGAAGGACAAATTCTCTTGAGAAAGGTTGCTGTCAGGTTTTTATTATGTAAAACGCAGGTCTTCTTCTACAGCGAATTGTCACGTCCTTTCCGTTTAAAATATGAAAGATATAAGTTGGTACCTTACAAGGGTTCAAATCCAAGATGGCGGATACTTTTGTAACGACTCTGGTTCACCCTGAATTATATCTGATGTCCACTGGTCGGGCGGCAACTCTCGTTACGTCCTTTATCCGCATTTAATTACCTAGCTCTGATTGGTGGCGATGATCAGAAAGTTACCGGAAGCTTCCGTTAAATATACGCGATGTAATTCGGCTGGCAGTTTCTGAGGAAAAGCTAAAAGATTGCCTATCTATAATCACGCTAAACTAGTTTACCTAAATGGCATGTAAATGGTACAAATTGCTACCGAAGGGAAGGAGGATGTATGGAGTGTCAATTGATGCAAAGCGATGCTGAGCAGGGTTGTTCCAATACAGAACTCAGGATCGTCAGTAACAGTAACAAACTGGTTTATTTAACTTTTCGGATTACAGCACACAGAAGCACTAACTTACGCTCTTATACAAGTACACCTGGAATTTCCAGAACACTGTTGCAGGGCTTCTAAATTCGAATATTACATGAGAAATAGAACTTTCCAGAGGGTTGTAGGTTGCGACTGAATGACTACCGGTTCGAGAGTTTTAATAACAACAAGCCGTAATTTTTGCGAAGGATAGGAGTAAAGTATATTCATAATTTCTTCTTCCATGTGATTTCCAAAATGTTGAGTAAAGTTGTGCAGATAAAAAGTACAAACGGTCCTGGTAAAATCTGTGAATATTCCGAATGCTTTTCCTTGGCAGACTGCTTAATGTAGTTCAGATCAAAGATGGCACCGAAATAAAGGTAGAAACAACTTCAAGAGCATTTGCTCGGCAAACCCTCTTCGGGTTACTAATGCATTTGTACGCATCGACTTTGCACAGGGACTCGATGTGTCATCACAGGTTGGGGTCGTACCCGTCAAGGTGGCACTACTTCTCCTGTTCTAAGAGAGGCAAGGGTCCCCATAATCTCACAGGAGGACTGCAGGAGAAACTACAGACCCGAGCTTATAACATCAAACATGATCTGTGCTGGGTTTTCAGGAGGAGGAATTGATGCCTGTCAGGGGGATAGTGGAGGTAAAACTGGTGTTCCTGTTCCACCAACGCCATAAACGTAACGGTGTAATCACTATACGACTTAACTTCACTTCGTATACTTAGCGTATTATTTTTCATAAGAAAATTATATCACAACCACTGAGTGACGAGTTGTCAAACAATATCAACATAAGTTCCTCGATCGATTGTCATTCATTTTTTTGTGTTCTTGATGTTCGTTGACGTTTTCTCCGATATAAAATGGGCGATACAAAACTGCTACTGCTCTACCTTTATACGAACGGGCACAGCGAAAACGAGATTTGATTGGTTCCAAGATGTGTTTTTCTCTGTCTTTTTCAGGTCCTCTCGTTTGTGAAAAGGACGACCGCTGGTATCTCGTGGGCACAACCAGCTGGGGATGGGGTTGTGCTGGCCAGTATTACGGAGTGTACACTAACATTGCTAAACTGTTCAACTGGATTAAAGCCAACATGCCATGAACACCTACGCTAGACAAACCCACAGAGATCTGTAATGAGGGCAACCTCGTTCCCAGGGCCTTTTTCCTGGCTTGGGGGCAGGTCGGCCCAAGCAAGTAAATAAACATAGTTTTTGGAATACCGTTGTCGTTTGAGAGAAGCCTGTATTTTCGAGATCTTGACCTCTGGCATAAACCACTATGGTTCCCGCCGCACACTGACGCGCCACAAGTCTAATTTGTAGTCTCTTTACGATTACGGTACAATAAGTTGCAAACGTATACTAGAAGAATGCGATTTTGTAATGAATTATAAGTAGCAACTTAACTCCGGTGTCATTAGATTTGACTCTTACAAACTACTCAACAATTTCGCGGGCTAAAAGGAAGAACTGACTTAAGTCATATTGTGATACTGGGCGATTATAATGATTTCAAACGACTAAGGATTTACCTGGAATTCCGCCTACACGTCTGTAATGCAGCTTTTAGCACTCAAACAAATCGTGACTTGGTTTTGTTCGAGTTTTTTTCGCGCTTGAAACCGATTCCTGCCTTTGCTTCGAGTTGCGAATGGTTTGTTGCATTATTTGCTTTGTTGTGATTGGCCAATCTGTGGGATTACTTGGATTTGGGTTTTAAGTGTGACTGTCAAAAAGCCAACCAGACGCACAGGCCTGCCGCAATGAACCAATCAGAGCCCTAGCATTAGAACTTTGAAGCCAGAGACAAGTGAACGTATAAAGGGCGGGAAAAATTGTCAACTCAATCGGCACAATTCAAAAATGACGACCGCGAAGGGCTAGGCAAGCTTTAATGTAGCTAAAAGCAGTTTCGAGCTGTTTCCAAGACTTTGAGTTGTCATTATAACCACTCTACTTATCTATTTTCGAAAATTGAAGGTGGCTCTGAACCCCATGCACATAACTTTCTTTTTAACTTTTTCAAAAACTGCCTCATATCCCGCTGTAGCAATGACGAACTTTATGAGATGCATCATGGAGTGATACGTTTACATGACTAATAATTGTGCGGTCCGATGCGACTCATAGAATTTGAATGAAGTTTCCAGTCTCGTTCCCAGGCTCTTCGTTCCCCTCGACCAGCGGTCGGAAAACGAGACTCCGGGAGCAACCATTTCAGGCATGCGCCATAGATGCAGACTGCGCAGTGAAACCGGATGGGCAGAATTCGGTTATTTCCTTTGTTATTTCAAAATGGTTGCTCCCAGAGCTTTCGTTTTCCGACCGCCGGTCAAGGGAACGAAGACTCTGGAGACGAGATTGATGAAGTTTCATGCGGTCCTTAGAGAGACAAAGTGGTGATAAACATTTTCATCTGAGCCTTTGAACCGAGCACTAGGGCCGTACTGTGGAATATCGGCTTGAGGTCGTGGCCGTACGAACAAAGCGCAGCGAGGTCTGTACAAAAACAACGGTGGACCAAAAGTAGGTTATTATAAGGCCCTCAGATCATGTTTGTTTCCTGAATTTGCCGGCCTTATAAAACAAAAGAGTCTACGTCTTATGACCGTTTTAATGGTAACGGTCCGTATGAGAAAAACCCGACCAAAAAAGATGAACCAATGAGAACCCTTGGATTTACCTCAAGACTTTACTGCCTCACAACAAATTGAAATATTTCAATCAACTTTACTTCTTAAATATAGTTATATGTACAATATTAAAAAAATGCTTATTAGAAAGAGAAAAAGAGTGCAGATAAGGTTTTATCTGTCTTCATCAGCTTCATAGAGAAGCCGGTTTTTTCCTGAGGGTTGACTGAACAAAATGGCGGGAAGATGCAGAGGGGCAGGTCGCAGATCATTGGCTGAGAAAATTGCGTTCTTTCTTTGATTGGTTTAGGAAAATGACGCGACTTACTGGATCCCAGAAATCTAAGGGAAAATGATTGAAGGCAGAACAGACGGAAAAAAGAGAACACATACGACCCAAACAATTGCCAGCAAAAAGTCAGCAAAATCGTTCCACAACAAATTAAACTGTGGCACCTCAATGTATAAATCGCAAAATATTATGAGTTGGTCTTTTCGTTGTTTT
This sequence comes from Platygyra sinensis, assembly GCA_019787425.1. Lineage (NCBI taxonomy): Eukaryota > Metazoa > Cnidaria > Anthozoa > Scleractinia > Merulinidae > Platygyra > Platygyra sinensis. The sequence continues at coordinate 14,349 of JAHPZR010051153.1, read as the reverse complement.
TCTTTCCCGTAGACTCGGACGCCATTGCTTTCGCTGCAGATTCAAGAATTCTTTTCTTCCACTCTTCGTAATCTCTGTCCTCCGCGTTTGCCTCTTCGTCGTCTTCCTTTGACTGTTTTGATGAATGTGATTGGGCTGCAAAATATCAAACTCTAATCAAGAATCAAGTGCTAAACTCGGAGAAAAGTTGCATAGCTACAAAAAATTTTCCTTAACATTCTGGTAGTATTGCCCACTGCCGTTCTATCGCCTGTATCGCGCAGTTCGCAATTTTGTTGCCAAAATATACTAGAGACTTCTAAGCGTAACATTTTCTAGCCCCTCCCCCCTCCCCCTAAAAATAATAAAATAAAATTTCAACATTGCCGCAACGCTGCGAGCAGTTAAACTTAATCTTACGCCCCGTCCAAACTACGCCAGAGGAATTTGAAAACGGAGGTTTCACCCTGAAAACGCTTCAAATGTTTTCCGTTCACACTACGCCAGAGGAAATAAAAACGCAACAATCATCACTCATTTTGGATTTGTGTTTGAGGAAAACTCGGGCAAGGAAATCACGTGATTATCGGGTCGAGTGGTCAGCATGCCGGACTCGCAATCCAGCGGTCCTGGGTTCGAGTCCCGCTCTGACCACCACCTGGATTTGTTTCTCGGTAGCCTCGAGTTCAAATCCTCGGCCACGCTTGTAAATAGCAAACTGGTTTGCCTCCAGCCAGTTGGGATTCTTTGCAATGTTATGTTCGATTTGAAGTATTTGTTTCAGTTGTTTGCTCGGCCCCACTAGCACTTGTGTGCTATAACAGGGTTCGTACACTTATGACCTGTCAAAATTCCATGACTTTCCATGACTTTTTCCATGACTTTTTGAAATATTCCATGAGCTAAGTTAAGCTATTTCCCTCCGGCAGTAGTGTCAAAACAATCATTTATTCAGCTGAAATTACATTTGATTTTGGACTTGCCAGTTAATTTTTCAACTTTGGATCTTAATGCCTTTCATTCATAGAAAACATACTGATTTTCCATGACTTTCCATGACCTACACCTAAATTTCAGGACTTTCCAGGCCTGGAAAATGAAATTGTAAAATTCCATGACTTTCCAGGTTTTCCATGACCTGTACGAACCCTGTATAAACACTGCCGAGGGTAAATAAAGGTTATTTATTTTATTTTACATCGTTTTCGACAAGCTCCGTTTTCAAAATGATTTCCGTCCATACTAAAACGAAAAGTCGGCGCCTCCGGTTTGAAGCCGAGCATTTTCGAAAAGCTCTGTTTTCGTGACGGATTAGTGAGGACGGTAGGTCGTTGAAGAAAGCTGTGAGACGAGGACAAAACGGCTCGTCTCGCCTCAACCACCTCTCGTCAGTGCCACCTTTCTTGCGTTAGCGTTTGCGGCAATAAGCACTTCTCATTGACTTGTCATATCCTATTAAGGCGGGGGTACACATGAAAGCCGTATTTTGGCTGGGTATTATATTTTTAATGCAAATATCTCGTTTACGTTTCAAGCAATCAAGAATCTCTATGCTCATTTCACATATCTATGTTTTGGGTCGTTTTGTAAATTTTTGGGGGATTTTTAGGTATATTTGGAGATAAATAGTTTTTCTCAAAGGATTAGTAAAATTTATGGAAATAGGAAATTTGGAAGATTTGGTGTTGTTTTAAAATTAGAGTTTGAAGTTAAAAATTGGTAGATACACTCCAAACAGTTGCCCAATAACCTGTGGTGCCATTGTGCGGTCGGGCAACTGTCTGGTGGTGTTCCATAACCCTTTTTTTCCCTTTCAGCCTCTCTTTAAACTTACCAAAATTTTATTTAAATTCAGGTGTACTCCCGCCTTAAAAAAAAACCGGCAGTCTTTGAGATCCTGCCTCCTGCCTCTAATTGACACTCCAGTATGAGTTCTACTGCAAGGTACAGGAACCTACCTTCAATTATTTCATTCACTTTCCCTAAAAGTCCATAGCCTCTTTTTGTTGATCTATTATTGTTGTCAACTTCAAAAAGAAAAAGGGAAGAATTTAAGCTTATTACGTAAACTTACTTCAGTCTATCTCATGTTAGGTTAAAAAATCGAGAAAGGAAGGAAAGGTGTTCCTTCTCTTACATCAGCTTTCCTTTTTCCTTTATCATTAATATCCTACATGCATATATCCAGGCTATCACGAGGGTGGCAAAGGGGGAAGCGGGTACCACTCACGCATCATGCTGAATTTTTCTATTAAATCACGCATCACGGAGAATTTTTTCACCAATCACGTGACACGTAAAAGTAAGTGCGTACATCGCCACTGTTACTTTTTCGACCCTAATAGCGCCATTAAAAGTGGAACTCTGCCGAATCAACCAGAAATGCAACGGGAAGTATTCTAGACATTTTCCTCTGAAAAATTACAATTATTGGCCAAAATAAAAGAGGTGACCTGTGCAGGAGACCGGGAGGTTCAGTCTGTACACGGGAGACTGCTGGATAATCTGGGAGAGTTGGTACCTTCTGCGAACAGGCTCTCGACCAGCGCGAAAAAAGTAAACTAGAGCGAGCGAAGCGAGCCTAGCGGGCTGGGATTTTTTCCTCTCCAGACCACTCTCGGCCATCTCCTCCCGCATGTTTTTTCCTTCCCCTAAAATCCTAGTTGGCAGAGATCTTGTTTACGAATTAAGAAGACCTCTACGTCACCTTTGCCATGAGCATTGTACAGGCAGTATTTGTATCAAAGGTTTACCCCTGCAAATCCTTTTCAGTACGGCAACGTTTTCATATAGGTCCATATCGGTCATATAGGTCCTTATAACGACCTTCATGAAGATTCATGAAGTTGTACACAAACTTTTGTAGTCTCTCAATCAGTTGCTTACACAACTGTCTTCTCGACACCAAACTCTAACGTCTCTTATCGCTTCAGCCGTTTGCGACAAACAAGTGGTTGACAAGTGGACGAAAATAACACTGAAGCTCATAGTCCTTGTGCAGACTTGAACTATTTTCAATTGACTATTTACTATTGTGTCATAGCTGTTTGGACCTATAGTACCATGGAGATCCACCCAGATCAAAGATGTCAGAGGTAAAGAAAAAGACGAAAAAGAGACTAGAACATGATGTCACGTCTGCCACGATTTATTTTAAAATCTTTTTTACGACTCTATTTACTACTCACTTCGAATGAATGGTATCCCTCCTGTTCAAAGAAAATTCACTTATTATGGAAATCTAATTGAAAAATCACGCATCGCACGCTTGTAAAATAACGAATCACGCATCACGTTATGATTTCCTATCCCGCGTCATGCAGCTAAATTGGTCACAATCACGCTTCACGCTGCTAATTTTGGGATGACCACGTGTCATGCCAAAACCCATTTGACACCCTCTATCACCCTGCCAGTGGGGAGATTGGGCAAGAAATGGACGCAGGGTCAAATCCAAAACTGACATGGTCGTCCTTGTTAGAATCTGGAAAATAAATACTATTGACTTTTGCAGCATGGCTCAACCTCAATTTAACCACTTAGAGAGTAAATTCCAAACTCTTTTTATATTCAGACCATTGATAAATGATATTATTAAAAACTGGATCACTGTATAATGCAATTTAATAGTTTTCATTGGCTTAGCTAATGAACATGGTATAATGGCCATATACCAAGCATATACTATGCTCGACAAATATGGTAAGCACATGCATAATTTTTTTTCACGCATTTTTTTATTTTTATATTATCTTAGTTTTCTATAATTTGGGGGTGTTTCCAAAAAAACAATCATTCCATTGGCACTTGTTGGATATGAGATGTTATAGCCAACTTGGTGCTACACACTTTGTTGGCTATCTCCCATCACATATCCAACGTGCAGCACTTGTGGAATAATTGTTTACTACACAATGCTTCAAAGTCATAGGTGTACACTACTTCATAACAAGTCACATGAAGTAAAATAGGTTGCCACTCTTACCGCATTCCAATGTGTCAGGTATTTTTTCCATCTTCTTATGAAGACTGTCAAATGTTGACCTCTTAGTAGCCAAAATGTTCAGTATCTTGGTCTTGTCTATTTTGATCTTTTTATGCCTTAAGAAGTAATGAAACCAGTGTTCATATAATTTATCCAACAATGAAATAATACAATGTATTCATTTAAATTCAATAAAAGTTTGATGATAATAATTTTTAGATACATGAATAATTAATTATTATGAAATAATAAATAAAATTGTTTTATTCATACTTGCAAGCTGTATATAATGCAGTTGCTACAAAGATTGGATGGCTGATGTCTTCAGCTTCTTGAACAAAATCTTGTTTATACCTGGTTGAAAATAAATCTTGATAAAAACAGCTAGATTTAAATGTCAGTTGATAGGTACACCTGTACTTGATCAAGTAATATAATAAGCCCTGATTACCATGCCCTGATTACCATGCCAGAGAACACTTTATCAAAGCATAGTTGAGGTGTTGCTTCTTCAAACCCTGACACTTTTTAGACAGAATCCCTGTATTTTCCTGCCCTCTTTATGGCAAGTTGCTTGATTTTGTAATCCATATTAATTAACAAATAGACTCCTGGAGCTCTCTGCCAAAAACACATTTTTGTGACCTTTTTTTAGATTTTCAGGCTGGTTATGGGCCAAATTAGCTCTAATCCAGTCAAAAAGGCATTTGCAACATGAAAGCTTGCCTTTCTTTTTACTAGTGTAAGTTGCATTTTACGATATTTTGGCTCAGGCATGCACAGGAATCAAAAATTTTGAGAGAAAACAAGAAAGTGACCTAGTACGTCTTAAAGGCTTTCCAATTTTTGTAATTTTTTTTCCCCTTTGAAAGTTTCCTTTTTCTTCTTTCTTTTTCTTTTTACTGCAGTGATTGACCTTCTACTGGCTTGCAGTTAAAAAACTTCGAAGGGAGCGTCATCGAGACGGGCAATTTTTACCATGGAGTTGCCACGTGTAGTGGCAGCTGAAGTTTTGCTCTGAGTTTTTCACTCGACTTTTTGAGCATTTTTGTGCTCAAAATCTCAGGCTCCATTAGGCCCATCACTCTGATCTGGGCATTGTTGGAAAGATCTTTTCCTCCTGGAGAAGTTGAGTATAGATGATGCAAATTTTAGTCAGAGGTAATGACGTCAGAAGTGGAAAAAAGGCCAAGGCTCGTCATGGCTGGTTACGGCTGGCACAGGAGTTAATGGGTTAATAACAATTACAATGACAGCAAAAACTACAAGACAAAACTAAAATCAATGCATATTGGCACATCTGTACCTTTCATGGATTTGCTGAGCCAAGTTCGAAGCCTCCATGCAACCAAATTGCACGGCAAGATCTTTGATGGTAAATTCCTTTTTCTTCCCTAACAGACACTCTATTGTTTTGAAAGCATGGATGTATGCTTTCTTGGTCATCCCAGAGAGACGAATTGCCATGTTCTATAACCAGGTTTAAGAATGGGTGAATTTATAAATTAAACAGAGAGAAGGAAACAACAGAATATATGAATCTGAACAGAAAAGTACATACAGTATAAACGGTATAAAAATGTCATCACTGAATAATCTTAAGACTGCTTCGTACCTATAAAATTTGTAAAGCCTTCAGAAAACTTGTAATTTGACCTTGGAATCTCAGAGTCCTTTGTAACAAGTCACAGTCTGAGTCTATTACCAGTAGATTATTAATTTACACCTTCTTTTGAGTGGAAAGATCAACAACAAGAGTTTCCATAAGTTTTACATGGGGGAATGTTAAGAACGATGTTAAAACCCTAAAAAAACCTCAATGACATCTAAATTTCAGCTTTGAATAAAAAAACAAGCTTTCATTGAAAAATCCTTTGAAAACATGGTTGGCACAGAAACTTCAAGTTGGGTAACTGATGGAGTAAATAACTGACACAACAAAATGTTCCATACTAAATCTCAGGAACAATCACAATGTTAGTGTACTGAACTCTAGATTGAGCAATCTGCGTTTGAGCCTGGCTCAGGTCACTACATTGTGATCTTGGGCAAAACACTTTAACTCTAACAATTCCCCCTACCCAGGAGTACAAAATGGATAAGAACGAATTTAATGTTGGGGGTAACCCTGTGATGGACTGTTATCCCATCCAGGGGAAAGTAGTTGCCAATAATGCTAATAGAAACAGGGATAAGCTCTGATGGCCAGACCACTTGGCTCGATTGATGCAGACATAATTATTATGCTTGAGATGGTGATTCAGGGGCTGTGCGGGTGGAGGAACAGGCAGGGCTGTAGCCCTTAACCACTTTTTTCCTTAGGTTGATTTTTTAATAAATGTGGAACACTGTGACCCCTAATGAATGTAATCAGTTCTTTCTAGGTCAAATCTTTTAGCCCTACCATTTTTAAAAGTTCTCTGAATATTGTGATTGGTTGTATGATTCAGTTGGTCAGTATATACACATCCCATCTACCCAAATTACAACGCTGCAGGCAATGGCATATGCTGTACATGTAGATAGAGGATAAATTTTGCTACACCCCACAAATACTGTATACTCAATTAAACAACCCCACAATACCATGTGCTCCAAGTCCCCAATCCTAACTGATGCTGTCTACTCCTTCCCTTGGACATGAGTATAGACCCTATGCAAAAATGGCTACCTTTAAACTATTCTTGTGTTCATATTCAAAATAGCCTCACTAGCCTTGTTCGGGATAATAGATTATTTACAATCTTTTCTCAGAAACGAGGTTAGTGAGGCTATTTTAGAAATCGAAAAAAGAATAATATAATGGTAGCCATTTTTGCATAGGCTCCATATCGTATGCAGAATGGAGCAATAAGCTCCAGCTCAGCTTTATTACTTGAGCATTTGTATGTCTGTGAGGTGCAGTGGCCTCATGGGAAGCAGGCTCGACTCCGGAGCGAGTCAGTGGTCTGGGTTGTCAGCCCTGGTCAGGGACACTGTGTTGTGCTCTTGGGCAAGACACTTAACTCTCACTGCCTCTCTCCACCCAAGTGTATAAATGGGTGCCAGCAAATTATTGAGGAAACCTAACAAATTGCGCGCGAGTGATCTGCAATCTAGCATCACCTCCAGAGTAGCCTGCGTTGCAGACGAAACTAAACCACGGTATAGTCCGTCTGCGAATCAGCGACCGTTAGCTTGTTCCACCCCCGCGTGTTACCAAGGTTTTTTATAATAGGTTCTAATTGGCTCTTGCATGTGGCTGTTCTTTCGTGCACCGTGATTGGACGAGTGGATCTTGTGGAACCGCGTAACCATGGTTCCACAAGATCCACTCGTCCAATCACGGTGCACGAAAGAACAGCCACATGCAAGAGCCAATTAGAACCTATTATAAAAAACCTTGGTAACACGCGGGGGGTGGAACAAGCTAACGGTCGCTGATTCGCAGACGGACTATACCGAGGTTTAGTTTCGTCTGCAACGCAGGCTACTCCAGAGGGGGACAGAAAAACTGCTAACCACTTCATGCTGCAGAAACTGGGTTAAGCTCCAGGAGAAGCTCTATCAGTCATGGCTCCAAAGCTTCACTTCTCAAAATTTTTACAGTATGTCTACCAGCTTAAAATGTGTTTAAAAGAAACTTGACCAAATTCCTGAGTTTTCCTAACCTTTATTGGGCACAATCTTGATGTGCCAAGATTTTTTTGTTCTATGGTTTTATGTTTATGATAATGTTCAACGTTCTGCCAGGCACCGCTGGGAAGTTTAAGTCAGTAGAGTATTGGCCGGTTGTTTTCCATAAAACCGTTAAACCGGATCCACAACGTACTGCTTATTAGATTGGGCTGATGTAATTAAGTATAACTTAGGGGCGAATTTCTGCTCATGATCTTAAAAATAAAATCATAGTTTACCTTGTCCACGGGAACTTGGGAATTATTCGCAGCAATCTCGAGGCAAATCACAGATTTAGCCACGCTAGTTAAAGTCAGGGAACAACCACGGACGTCCATCAATCGCTCAAATTCAGAAGCCTTTTTTGGAACATCTGCTGTAGTTATTCCAAGCCTTTTAGATAAAGATCGAAGAGCTTCGTTTGCCATTTTGTCAAGTTGGAAATTTTCGCGGCAAAAAGCTTCGATGGTACCCAGCTATTCGTCGGTTATGAAAGAACTAGTGCCCAGGTTTCCCTCCGATGTGAGGGAATGAGTGGGGTGTAGTGGGTGTGAGTCGTAGGAGAGAAACGTAAACAACGCTGGTGGAGTTATTTGTTCTCCAGTTTTAGAACTAAACGGGTATAATTCACCACCAGATAGCATATAGGTAGAATAGCAAACAATGATGCAAGGCTGATACTACGTAAAAAGCTTAACGGGGCAACGACATGATAGAGTCCAAACTGAAAGCCAAGAGTTGCGCGCAACCGTGGACAGCTGTTTCGACCTTGTTCATAGCAAGCTATGAAGTAATCAGCTGGTCGACTGATATCCATATACTAACTAAATGCAGATGGTGATGACCTCAGATGAAACTCAAATCCAAATCCTTGCCAATATTTGGCAAGGATATTTCATAGCGGCTTGCTACACCGTGCTGACGAGACCCAACAAGGCTTGAATCCAACTGGGCGTATACCCTGCCAGAATCATTATTTTTGCGCTGCCGCAAGAGGAGTTACTTTATATTTTAACTTGAAGGGAATTTTCACATTATCATTATGAAAACAGCAATTCAGTTTACTCCCCTAGCGGGGAGGGTAGGCAATTTTCTGGGCGGGCATGAAAATATATTTCTCAACTTTAAGTAGTGTATGATACGATTTAATTTGGTAAGCGATAGCTTGTGCGAGAATTTTTTAGCATTGATTATCAAAATAATGATAGTAAAAAATAACTTGCTCGATCTCTTCCCCCACGTTCACCACCCCCTCCCCTCCTGGCTCTTCTTTTTTTCTGCTGTACAGGTATTTATTTGCATGGAAATTGCCAAGTTCCCCCACCCCCACCCCCCCCCCCCCCCCCGCCACCACCACTTCCTCGTAAAAAATAATCTAATAATCTAATCTATCTGTGAAATGTTTGGCCATGTAGCTGACAGTAATCAGGCGCTTGAAGCTTGTATTCTGCACTTTTCACTTGGTCTTTTTTCGCGTTAGTATATAGGTTGGTATCCAATACCTGGAAACTACCACTACTGCTACTCTATGTTAATAGAGTGAAGAGCAAACAAACTCGGTGTACATTTCATTTATTTGGGCTCCCTTACAAAGAGCGTTTTGCGATAGTACAAAGAATTAACAAAATACACAAAAATAACATCATAATAATCATTAAGCCATTACAAATTCAGGCATACCAGTAGCAATTCATAGAAATGCATTATAAATTAGAAATACATTACTGTCACTCATTGCTTTGCGTTGTGTATTTTGATAATAACTTATACAACTTGTGTAAAAAGTTGCTGCGCAAAGACAGGTCAAAGGCAGTTTTGTGAAATCTCGAATCTGATTGGTTTCAAGTTCTTGGCTGTCATGTTATTTCAGTTTTCTCAACAGTACACTAAATAATTACATTAAAGCGTTATGACGTGCTATCTGCAAATGATAACTTCCAAAACTCAGATATAAAAATCTCTTCCTGCACCTGAATTCTCAGTTTTAACTGAAAAATAGAACAAAGAGAACATAAATATACAGACATACAAACTCATGCCCAAATACATAAGCTTGCCATGGTATCACAAAAGGACATAGAAATCAAGGAGATCAAAATTCCAGATCTCAAAGGGCAACTCAGTAAGTAACAACTGTGCTTTAAGTTCAAAAAAAGTTCATAGTCTTTACTGAATCCAGCTAGAGGAAGGTTATATAGACAGATGCAGAGACAAGGCGAGATATAAGGAAGTTAAAAGGACTATTTTTGTGGAATATAGCCCTTGCAAGTAGGGAAAAGTTCAATTAATTCTCTTAAATGATTTTACTGTAAGTGAGAACTGAGTGAAGCTCAGCTCTCTATAAATAATGGCAAATAAAGTCTACCTACAATTATTTTGTTTGTTTTTTTGGAAGTGTCTAACCTCAGACCCTAATTAAGTATTACCACCCAGTTTTAGCAAATATTTGAGCAGCTTTGCAAATTAAAAAAGACCTGGAATTCTTTTAAAATGTGACAGTCTTATTGTGGCAATAATGAAGTTTTCTGGGAGGGAGGGTTTCGAAATTAAAATGTGTAATACTATACGCAGAACTAGGAGAAGAAGCCTGCAGAGCCAAATAATAAAATCTAACTACCATAACGTTGTTTAGACCTAATGAAAGCAAATTTCTTAACAGTACAGGTTTTGGGCAAAACTTCGGAGCTGCCGAGTTACAGGAAAGGACCAGGGATTCTTATTTTCTCTTCTCTACTGATGAAACACTGAAGTTTCTAAAGTTTGGCATTTGTCACGACAGTAGAAAAGATCGGAGTTATTGTTTGGGTTCAGTGAAAGGCCAGTTATGACCCATTTTAACCGACGGCGACTTGTTGGTTAAGCTAGGAATTGACTGATACGGCAGGTGGAATGGAAAATGAACTAGTTTCAGGTGCCTGTGAAATAAAAATTATCTTGCATGACTTGTTAGGTTTAACCAAATTCATCTTCTCTTAACAATTGAATTGATGAAACTTTGTCCAATACTATTTACTATCCACTCATATACTATACATTTTAGTCCCAGTTAAAATATCAACAGTGTAACTTCAAATGCTATACACCCAAAGCCCAGTCATATTTTCTGAAATCGTAGAAGTAACAAACATGTTGAACTTTGGACCAATTCTTTCAATAGTCATAGTTTATTGTGTCCGGTATATGGTGGGTCTAACTTAACGGAGTTTTAGCGGGTATTGAGCTGAGCAGATGATATCTGTGTAAGAAAACTTCTGTGTTACCATGCACTGTTTAATTTATTACGCTGTACCATTAAGGTAATCCTAACTTTACTGAGGTCTGCGCAGGAGAGACCCCATGTATGATAATTTAAATGGAAACTATTGAGCAGTACTTCATGTGGCGCTGTTCAGTGAATGATGCTGTACAAAATGGTCCTCAGTGAGCCGGCACGCACTCAAGAGACGGCCATTGATGAGTAGGACTTTTATTTGGTAACCATGGTAATGTACGGTTATTACGCATAAGAGAACAAAGATATGCCTAGAGTTGAATGAAATTCGAGCTTGTCCGAAGAGGATGACCTTCCCTTGAGTTGATAACAGATTCTGTTATTTATACTTTAGTTTTTCGATTTACTGAAATGGAAAAACCTCAACTATGTATTACGTTTTGCGTGGAATCATTTTCCTAGCCTAGCAAGTCTAATCTCCCTTAATTTGATATCGTGGTTCAGTCGTTCAGTCGTGCTAAACGCTGATTTTTCTCTGCTTGGGATCTTAGCTTGTGGTACGTAGGTTGATCACGATTGGGTCGATATCCTTTGGCATGGTAGCTAAACAACAGAGGACACAGTTCCTATACGTTTGGCGCTAAAAGAAATACATTTAAGATGAATTGTTAAAAATACAGTTTATTTACCCATAAATTGCTCATGGTCTTAAATAAGCGTATTTTTTTTTACCGATACCAAGAAGAAATACTTCGACACGTGGCATTAACACCGTTAACAATAGTACAAAAAGAGGTTTCTTTTCAATGTTGCACTTTAATTTTGTGATAGAATTGTGCTAACAACTTTTGACTGGAATTTGACTGATGAACAAATTCTCTGAGCGCCGCAAAACCCCGAAACGAACAAACCTTCAATTACGTAATCGACACTGAACTTAGCAGAGAAAACACAATTTTATAGGTGCAGCTTTAACTGAGAAATTATGTTAGTGTGATGATGATTCGGGTAATGGAGATTGATTGGGAACTTACAAGAAGGTGGTATAAACTTTATATTCAGATACACAACAATCTTTAGACAAGAGCATGGACGAATTGAGGAGGGAATCTTTTGCGCATAAGGTGTGATATACACATGGCGTGCCGCAGAATCACGGGTGCTACAGGGCTTGGCTATTTTGTAACGCTTAGATAAACGCCTTCCGAATAAGAACAAAACAGCTTGAAGTATAGTAGAGCGGTTGTAGTGCGCCCTTGTCAGATGTATCTATCAGTCAAGTCCTGCTGGAACTGACGAATAGCATTTCAACGGGATTCAGTTCAAGCTAGTTAAGTTCATAAGCAGTACGTGTGCAGTCTAACAGATGAGACTAAACCGGTAAAATCATCATAACTTAAAACTTAATGATATTGAGCGACTATAACCGATACCAAGAACGGAAGGAGGACGGTTAATGATACAGTTTATAGACAATCCTGGCTTAGTGATGTGAATATTCGATTTGTTATGAAGAGACTGAGCCAGAAAATCTTGGTTTAATCATTTAGCTATACTGAAGCAGCCCGGCAAACAGCAGTGCATGGAAAAGAAGGCTCTTGGAATAACTCAGACAGCAAACATAAACTACATACAATTAGAAAGTAGAAAAGAAGTTGAGATCTCATGACTTGATGATGAACTAAATAGCACTGGGTCCACCTGCAATATAACAAGAAGCATGCATGGACAATAACATTCAAATTGTTGGAATCAAGAGAGGAAAAAATATATTCAAGACAAAAGAAAAAATGCAAAGAAATGGTATCAGAAATTATTTAGGAGATATACTTGACAGATTTGGATGAAAACAGTGAAACAATAAAGCGTTTTGGAAGAAAAACTTGGATTACATCGTAGTAATATAACTAGACTCATGTACATGTCAAAAATACGTGTTGATATTACTCTACAAAATCAAACGTTTACCGGCACTCCTATATCCAGATATTGTATTATCTCAATTCTCAACTGCTAGTTGATTTTCTCTAAAGGATACTAAAGACGGCAATAAGTGAAATCCGCCTGTATTTCTAAAGCTAAATTGCGAGTTGGTAATGCTAAAATTTTCCATGATCACTCCCTATCAGTCAGGTAGCTCGCATGTTTAGACAGGTGCGAGAATTATGCATGGCTATAACATCACCTGCCGTGAGTAGGGTAATAAACGAAACAACGTTAGCTAACGTTGTGAATTATTTCCATGTTCAGTATATATTGCAAGCTATGGGCGTCGTTATTGAATTACAAGAAATATCAGTAATAACTGAGTAGTACTGAGAGCCAACCTTCAGTCAGTTCCATGAGCTACCATATCGTTGAGAGATTTCCGGCTTCAGTGCATTAGATCACAATCAAAAAGTCAGAAAAGCAAAATACGTTGACTCTTTCGATGTTCAGCATATCATGATATTGCTATGAACGTTAGCTGAATTACAAGAAATATCAGTAATAAAGTTATTTGAGGCTAACCTTCAGTTCCCATGAGCTCCCGTCCTGGTACCAGAGAGCTTTCAAGCCTTGGATTAAAATCAAAAAGTAAAAGGAAAGTAAACACATTAGCAGAGACTATATGGTAGTGGCGTAGCTGTAAAAACCTTGAAATATCGAAGTGGTTTTAGGACAGGATAACATTATAATTTATTTTAAGTAAAATTTCTTGCTTCATTATTTGTATAATGGTGAGTTTGAAGTGTATACAAGATAGTAGTTCTTACAATAAAGAAAGGCGAAACAGCTGAAGAAATAAAGAATTGAACTATGCAATGAATTTCTAAGCGAGCCCTTGGACTGGTGTAAAATGTTTGCTAGTCGTAACTAATCTCATAAAACTGGTTGTTTGGCTTCGGTTTCGAATAAATCTACCAACGTACATAATCGGCCTAATCCCTCTGGCTAAGAAAAAAACAACACGATTCCTCTTGTTCCAAGTACAAAAATAATCAAGGTTGCGTGCTTTGTCCTTAAAATAACATCTATTGCGTGTACATCGCCAGCTCATGGTAAATCAACGGAGCGCTGCACAAACACAAATAAACACGCGACTAAAACATTCCACTTATCTCCGATTTCAAAGAGAGCAGGAGTCCGCATCCCTCTTCAATCTTTGTTCGGTCCAGTTGGGGCGATTTTACACCCACAGTAAATTCTTCTTCGGGGGAACACAATCATTATTATCGTATGTTTTGCGACACTGACCGTCAGTAAAATGGCGAATGCTGACTGAAAACTCAGAGAATTGTTAAGAATGTCGCTTAGTTTGGATTGCCAGGCAGAGGCCCGGCGTGTTTTAATGCTTTTGATTCAGCGGTGAAGACGTGCCCTGTTTTAGAGACAGGACAACACAGAAGCTTCTAGCAGCAGGTTCAATGAACCTGAGGCATTTCTAAGCCGTATCGTCATTGATTTATTTTCAGAGAGCTACGGAAAACAGTATGGCTAATCTAATACAATTTCCATAGCATTTCTCGAATTTTAC
>JAHPZR010051150.1:0-10277 GCA_019787425.1 Platygyra sinensis | reverse complement strand
AACCTAGAAAACATAGGTATTTTGAAAATTTTCCCTTCAAGGACGTTTCAAGTACACATACATTTGTTTTTGTAAAATTTACCTTATTTTCTCATCGACAAGAAAAAATGTAAATTTTTGATTTAGAAATTCGACAAGAAAGTGTTCTTGGGTGCATCAGTCCTATATAACATTTCAGAGTCTTAATAATTAAAAACATACGCAGAGTCTGCCACAGCAAACACGCAGCGGAACTTCTGTTTGGAACGATCCTCCTGAGGATATCCGTACTACAACATCTCTACGCAACTTCAAAAGAAGAATTGATAAATGGCTCTCTGTATCGGACTCCCACACGGCAAATATGTAAACCAGTAAATAGAAAATTTTACTTAAGATGAATTCCTTTTTATTTTCTGTTGTTATACTGATATTTTTACCGTGTTCTAAATAAAGATTTCATTCATTCATTCATTCATTCATTCATTCATTCATTCATTCATTCATTCATTCATTCATTCATTCATTCATTCATTCATTCATTCATTCATTCATTCACAAAGAAAGCCTGACCAAATATATATGAACCAGGCTTTGCTATAGTCATTCCTATGAAGACCAAAAAAAAAAAAAAATGTAGGAAAGGAATTGTCTTTCTCGGGTCCATGGTACTAATCAATCTAAGTTGTAATTGTTCACGCATACCGAATCTATAGAATTGTAGAAAGACATTGCAAGTCTTCTGAATTGCCAAATTTGACTTTACGTCTCAGACGGTAGGGCGTAAAATGCAAGAAAAAATAATTTTGGTAAAGAGGGAATAGGATCGAGATAAAAATTACTTAAATATGAGCTCTTTACCTGGAAGAGTTCTATTTCTGTCATAAGCATGTATATCCATAGGATAACTCAAACCACTAACGAGCAATGTTACATTGGAAGGTGTCGCCTTATTCGTCTGGAAAATAGCGTTCGAGCTGTATTGGTTCGTCCAGTATAAGTGATCATCGAGCGACGTCAAACCGAATGGATATCGCAAAAAAGAGGAGCTTTCCAACAAAGTTGTAACCGTATGACGTTGTAAGTCGTAATATTCCAAGGTTTGGAACAATTCGTCTACCCAGTAAAGTTTGTTTCCAGTTTCATCCAAAGTAAGTCCGTTTGGATAGTACAGTCCTCTTCTAACCAACATCCGTCTGTCATCACCATCCATGTTGGCGACTTCAATCTTACGATTTTGACCCACTTGACTCCAGTACATTAATCTGTATAGCCATGTTTGGAGACAAAATCAATGTAATGGCGGTTTAGTGGACAGGATCCAAATAAAATTATATAAGTAGCAATGAAGACAACCAGCTTAACAACCAGCGTAACACAGCTTACAGAACATGAAGAGGCAATTGCTGGACGAGATTAAAGAACATGGAGTACAAAGAGCAGGGGAGAGTGTTAGCGAACATTGCACAATCACACTAAGGAAAAAATTCAAATACTTACGATCGGAGATTGCTAAAATAACTTTCTTTAAATAACTAAATATGTCATTTTTAAGCACCTGAGAGGTTCTGAAAATTGTCGCTCTCTTTGTTCAGAAGATTGTTTTAATTAAAACCCTCGACTCTGCTTCCACAAGCTTCCAATTGAAAAATAAAGGTTCCATGCGTATCTTTTGGGAGCAGCCGTCTGTCAAACATCCATGGTAGGTGGATTTTCATGAAAAGTGCGAATCTCTTTTTCGCTGTTCAAATTAAGTACACTGAGAAAAATAATTTGCAAAAAGAATGGAGAAAAAAAGCTTTTTTACTTTTTACGATAAAAGAGAAAAACTATTTTTTGAATTTCATTAAACTTCTTACGGAGCGTTGACACCTCTAAAATTCACCGCCTAGCGTGTGATATTTTATTTGCGCACGCGAACTGTTCTCGATCTGGTCGTTCCATCGCAAGTTAGCTTTCGTTCTTGTCAATTTTTTTTTATGTCAGAACGAAAACCCTCAAGAAAACTTCTTGCCCATTTTCGTCTTCGAAGAAGCCGAAGAGACGAAAATCTGGTGGAACCAGTAGGTTCAGGGTCGAACAAGATCTTTGGCTCCTGATCTGAGCAACCGTGGGTCGGGTTGTTTTAAACTAAGAAGAATGGTTGAACGAACTCGAGGAAACTAGTACCGCCGATGAAGCTGAAGGTCAAAATTCAGCAAGTGCTAGTCGCACGAAATTGCTTGAGAACGGACGCGATTCGGAAACTTCCACAGCAAGAGAGTCAAGGACAGATGTAGATGTAGACAATGTAGACGTCGAGATTTCCTCTTTTTGGCTTCACGAGGCATGGTTTCAAAAATGTCCGGAGAACGAAGAAGTCTAAACTCGAACAACATAATACTAATGCCGCCGACGAAATCTTCTTAGTAAAAGAAATAATCACGACAGTTTAAACACAAACCTGTAAAAGCTCTTAGTAGTTTTTCGCTTCTCGGACGATTTCACTGGAACGTAGACGTCTGTTTATTTCAAGTGGTCATGACCCACTGTTGTGGTAAACTGACCCATGCCGACATCTGTCAGTGCGGAGGGGATTTTTAACACCTAATCATACCAATCTCGTAAAAGGTTTTTCGTCTTTTTCTCGACAAAATAAAGCTGCATATAAAGATGGACACTTTTAGTTCGTTTACGCGCGTCTTCCAAAGGAATTGGCTGAAAATCGGCAGGTACGTTCCAGGTTACCTCCTTCAAAAAATGGTGTCGGGCTTTGTTTAATTTCGCTTCCGTTTCAGAGTCATGACCTCTTTAGTGGAAGGAAACACCCGCATTCAGAATATTGAACTTAAGGAGGGTGTAGAGAAAAAACCAAACCACATGTGGCAAATCGCCGACACCCTTTTTGATGGTGATGTGTGAGAAAACATTTCCGATGTTAATCGCGCCGCTCCGATAATTCACGCGCGGAAGCGAACCAGTTTAAGCGAAGCATTGTTTCTGGGTATTTCTTTTCATATCACTGCGACAATAACTTTTTAGAAAATTTCGAAAATATGATTGTATTCTATAACTATTAAGCTTTCAGAAAATGTATAGGTTGATGGGGTTTTCTTTCAAAGCGCCAGTGTAAGAGCGCGATTTCCAAACATTGTCAATCCACCTACCATGATACGTTAATTTTATCCCTTTCATACTAGTTAGTTTTTTTCCTTACCTTAAATATTTTGTTTTGGTTCGCCTTCATCTTTTAATTATTCTTGTTGATGTCTCACTTTGTTACACTACTTATTGCACAATTTCATTTTATTTCTCATTGTACAACTGACGATGGATCATGTTTCATCCGAAACACATTTTAATTAACAAATATGAACTTCAAAAACATCGCATGGTTCATCAAAGCGATATTATTTATCTTATAATTACATAGACGGTATTTCTATGGGATGACCACGTTCACCTTTCTTGGCTTATCTTTTTATGGGTCACCAAATACGGACAAAATGAGTTAGTGCGGCTATTTTTCAGAAAATCAGTCTTTAAAGTGTTCGCGGTAGCTTGAAAGACATGGCTGCTTACTTCAGATTACGGCCAGAGTGAGTTCGCACGCAGACGGCTAGTAATTGTCGCTTACGGGATAAATGGATTGGCGGCAATACTTCTGGAAGGTCTAGTGTGATTAGGGATAATAATATACATTTACCCTTTATCCAGATCAAGAATGATATCTCTTGGATCATCCAGGTCCTGGTGAATCAGCACCTTCCTCATTGTGCCATCCATTCTGCTGACCTCGATCGTGTTTGTTGTAGTGTCAGTCCAGTAGATATTTCTCCCTAAAGGATCGACGGCCAGTCCATACGAATCATATGCACTTTCAGAAATGATGACTTCAGGAGAGGATCCATTAATAAACACCCTGGAGATTGTGTGCAGGCCAGGGTCTGTCCAGTAAATCCTATTTTCTGTAATGTCCATACCAAGGGCAACGGGATAATACATGGGGAGTTCTATTGGTAGCGCTTTACTTTCTGATTCGGAACCATCCAATGGAAATAGAGATATCTCTGATGAACTATAATAACCACTTGCATAGAGTAAGAATTTCTGAAAGTCTTGATAGCAGAAAAAAATGAAACTATTTTAGTAAACACAGTTTCTGGATGAGGACAACTGAATACTCCATAACGCAACATTATGTTGATTTTAAGGGCTGTAAAATCAAATAATCAATTTTAGTATTTTCTGGGCATTATACCCGACAAAAAAAACGAATCGCTTTGAAAGACAGTGGTAAAGTGAATAGCTGTTACACCAATGAATCGATAGTAGATCAACTTACATCAACCATAAAAACATATTTGTCTGAATACTAGATAGTATTATCTCCGAGCTTGCAAATGACACATGGAAAAGAGTAAACAACATCATCATCATCATCATCATCATCATCATCATCATCATCGTCGTCGTCGTCGTCAACGTCGTCGTCGTCGTCGTCGTCGTCATCGTAATCATCATCATCATCAACATCATCATCAACATCATCAACATCGTCATCATCATCATCATCATCAATAACCACAAGGACAAAAGAGAGAGGAAACATTCCGAATATAGCCGTTATCTCTAGACAGAAATAGATTCCGAGTCACATAGGCAGTGATAATCCCAGCAGTCACTCAGTATTTTAAAATCTTCTTTTGCTGTACCTATGATGATCGTTGAAGTACATGTTAAAGTAAAAGGATAAAAGTAATAATTTATTCCGCGAAGACTTGTCTGCCCTACCGTATTTATAATAACAGGTCTTTCCATCTTCCCGTAGGACAAGGTGCGATGGGCATGCACATTCACTTCCAGACGAGGACAGTAAACAAATGTGACTGCATCCGCCATTATCTAACTGGCAAGGAGAGTTCCCTTATATAGAAAGAAAATCATATTAGCTTTTTGTAATTAAATTTTACAGTCAAACTAAGTGAAGCGTACCCCGCAAGATTGCATTAATGAACTGATTATTTGAAACTTGAACCCGCTTGTCGTTTCAAGAATGCAATAATGAATTGATTATTCGAATATTGAACTCGCTCGTTCGATCCAAGAATACGGCTAACGGGTTCCGTTTTCGAAAATCATTTCACTATTGCATTCTAGAAAACACTAGTAGGTTTGAAACCTACTAGTCGCAACAGTGAATTGATTTTTCGAAAACGGAACCCGTTAGCCGTATTCTTGGATCGAGCGAGCGAGTTCAATATTCGAATAATCAATTCATCATTGCATTCTTGAAACGACTAGCGGGTTCAAGTTTCAAATAATCAGTTCATTAATGCAATCTTGAGGGGTACGCTACACTTAGTTTGACTGTAACACTATAGCGGACTTTTTGAACATAATGAAACCGTAAACTTTGCATTTTTTTAAAAAAGACGAGTAAACGTTTACCCGCGCCCAACACTTTCACACAAAAAAGGCAGGGACAGAGTAAGTTTCTTTTATGTGTCAGTTAATTCTTTTAGAAAAGTGAGGCAAAAAAGCTCCTAGAAAACGACGAAGATCATATGTGACTTTTATGAATTTTCGCTCTGCAACGACAAAAATATTGTTTAAATGCCCAAACCTTAAGGTCATATTAGGCGATGAAATGTCCCTGCCCCGAGAAACAAATGACAAGTCGCAATAGAAAACATAAAATCAAATCCCGAACATGCGCCTTGAACATCCCTGGCGTCCCAAGTAAGCGGACGTAGAATTCCCAGCCACTCGGGACACATCAACTAAGCAAATGCTCAGGGAGTGCTTATGTTTCTATTTGGTCGATACATTCCTTGACATTGTCATTTTTGTTTTTACTCTGATAAAAAGTTTTAATATACGGCGAATACAAAGTTTTACCTAATTAGCTGTTCTTCCACTGACCTGGTGTTGAATATTCACTCAGGTTATATCCATGAATATCCATGAGTTGCCCCGTGCCTGTGAAAAATATTGTGACGTTACTTCCAATTTCTACATTGGTTTGATATACAGCCTGCTCTTGTGTATCAGTCCAATACAAGGTATCTCCAAGGAGAGTAAGTCCAAAGGGAGAAGCTAGGGCATCATAAGAACTTATTAAGGTCACCCTATTATTTAGATTCAAATCCAAGTATTCTAACACATGATAGCTAGCATCCACCCAGTACAAGCGGTTCTTGTCATGGTCAAGTGTAAGTCCATTCGGCTGCTGCAGGTTCAGACTCACGATCACAACGCGATTTTTCCCTGTCATTTCTGCTTTCTCTATTTTTGGGTTGTTGTTCCAGTTTGTCCAGTACATCATCCTGGTATAAAATATTTAGAAAAGAAATAGTAAAAGTTCGATTTTCCTTTACAGAGCAAGCAAGCCGGAAATAAAAACTCTCAAGACTTCCTAGAATGTAGCTTAAAAGGTCATACAGGATTCTCGATTCAATATCTCGTTTTACCTCAAGCGCCGCCGACGCACATTTCATCGAACTACTTACGTGTTTAAGAGAAGTGCCCATGACAGAATTTTTTTCATTTTCTTGTTAGATTCTACATTTGGTTCTGATGTGAAAAATAGAAAAAAATTATCATAGCGATTTTCCTTCACCACGCTTTAGCACCGAAAATAAAAATCGTAACCATTCAATAAATTTAGTCAAGAATCAGACATATCATAGATAATTGATAGACAAAAAACATCGCCGAGATTTAGGTCTGTGTGGTTTTTCATTGCCGCATTATTTGGTAAACAGTTTCACCTAAATTTATAGAGCTTTGTATGGAAACGCCATGTTGATGCCCCTCTGAGGGGCACCAACATGGCGGCCAGAAACCAACAGAAACGTCTGTCATTGGGTTTTGCCACTGAAACGAAAAATTATTACTCAAAAGTTCTGAGACATTGAAAGTAATACTTCTTCTAGTGCAAGAACTGTTCAGTTACCAAAAACGTAAGCGATAACTGCTCTTTTGACCTACGCTTGATCCGTCTCGGAACGACATTTAATGTCACGCAACGCATAAACTTGAAAATTCAAGTGTCTTCTATAAGAAAACGAGGAAACCTATCGAGCTTAAACGTCTTAAAACGCCAAGTTTTGATAAGGTCTTATGTCTGATGACACTAAAACGCCAGTAGGATTGCTAATTTGTAATTTTGGAAAATGATGACGTCACATGAAAACAAAGAATTGGATCGCCGAATACAGCAGAGAAGTTCGAATGCGTTTGATTCATCGAGAATCGCATTTTCAGGAACATAATTGGGAATCGCTGCCACCGTCAATGATAAGTCAGACATTTGTCAGAATCGCTGCTCTCCTGATTGAATTCAAATTCTACAGATGCCTGGTAGGTTGACATCTTATTATTTTCACCTATTGAAAGACCTTTAACGAAGAAAGAGACTGGGATGATCCGGTTGTTGAAGAGTAATGTCCCTACAATCTCTCACTTCTCCTTCGTTTGTTGTGAATGTGCGCCCCGGTGACACGCAACAACCCAACTAACCTCAGTTTCCCTCTTGACGCGGCTTTTGACCCAACTGGAAGTAAAATTTCACTTTTTCAAACGACTACAACGTGGTGAAGAAAAATCGCTATGGGAAAAATGTTTCCGCTTTTCACATCAGAACCTAATGTAGAGTCTAACAAGAAAATAAAGCAACATTCTGTCATAAGAGTTTTAAGAGACCAATGCAAAAAACCGACCGATCACATACTGCTAGGGGAGGGTCACTTATTTATCAATTTATAGGATTACAAGTAAATCACGTTCAACATTGTGTTGTGACTAGGCAGTCGGGAAGTAATTTTAGCGCTTTAGAAATGTAAATTATTATTATTATTATTATTATTATTATTATTATTATTATTATTATTATTATAAGTTATTGAGTTACCATGTCACGAAATAATACAGAGTAAATACAGCAGTTAAATCAGATTCCCAAAATACGTACCCTCTGTTGACGTCCAGTATAATGTCCTTTGGCTGATATAAATTTGTTGTTATGAGGGCTTTTTGATGAGAACCATCCAGTTTGGAAATTCCCAGGTTGTAGGTATCAGCCCAGTAAAGGTTTCGTCCGATAAAGTCCACTGCTAATCCATATGGGTAATCCAACTTTTTGTGGATAATAACTTCTTGCGAGGAGCCATTTAGAAATGAACGGGAGATTGTGCTCCTCCAGACATCTGTCCAGTACACTCGGTCTTCTACGAAATCGTAGGCTACTGCAACCGGTCGGCTTAAGCTGCTTGACAAGGGCAAAAATGTGAATGATAGAGAGTCTTGAGGAAAACCTTTCATTATCCTTCTGTTTGAAGCGTCTGCAAATAGCAGAAACTGCGGAGGGGCTGTGGAAAGATAAAATAGTTCAGCACTTTGTGTTGAGAGGACCCCTGCATTTTTTAGTCCGTTACAAAAATGTCTTCAACAAGCTCAAATGAATCGAGAACTGTGTTTATCTAACATTGACTCTAGCCTCTCAAAAACGTTCTTTCCAGGCATTGAATTGTTTCAGACAACTGGTGTGAACTTTATCTCGTAAATGGGGTGTTAACCATTAGCTGAGTTGGATATTTCAGTACTTTTATGAGGACTAAAGGAAAACCCCCTGAATTTACCACACTATTTTTTTGTTCTTCAGTGCAGGGAAAACCACCTATTCTCGAAGTACTCGTAAAATGAACTGCTATATGGAATCAGTAATTGCGCGCTTCAGCGAAATGATTTTTTGCTATACAAGCGAATATATGTAAGATCATATATTTGAACTGTCGAGAGAGACATGAAGACATGACTGATCATCCCAGTTAACTTAAGCAGTTGTGAAATTTTAGCCTGAACTGTAATTTAACCTCATTAATGGAACGCCGGTGTATTGGTTTCTGCAATAACTTTTTTTTTTCTGGGGAATCAATTTTAATACTGAAAATTAACCTAATGATCGTTTCCTAATCCTTTATGTCCCGCGGGTCGCAAGAAATTTCGGTGCGAAGAGAGATTTTGTCCACTAACACCCTTTACATATTGGACATTTATGAGCGACCCACTGAATATATCAGCAAGAGAGCTTCTCAGCAGGCAAGGGGAGACTTGTTTTCTTAACCGTGAAATAACGAAAAAAATTCATGCTTGCCCAAGTGTAAATAAATCAACCGAGTGACATCGTCGTATTACAGTCCGCCGCTGTTTCTAAGCATTGCAAACCATTGTGGGTTGTATTATAACCTGAGCCTGCACGTAGGGGTACTAGGGATGCGCAGAAAGCTGTGTAGTACGTTTTTCCGCTCTGAAGAGTATATATGTCTCGGAACTATCGGCCTGATAGTTGCCCCTTGGAAATTTCATGTTCTTGAAACTAGCATATTTGCCCTGAAAGCTTCGCTTCTTGGGCAAATATTTCTTTAATAACATCAAATTTATACGAATAGTGATTTTACTCGCTTGTTCGTTTTCACAAAACCTTACAAATTTTCTTTTGAATGGTTTCGTACAAGGACTTATTTTAAAGGAACACTGTCACAGGAGTTTTTGCTGTTTTCAGCTTTATTCGTTGCTGAAATCTTAACCTGGTACCTCTACTCGTTCCCAAAATGCTCAAATGGACTAAAAGAAACATATCAAACAAATGGTGGCTCAGAGAGCAAACCATAATGAATTTCTGGCAATATTTTCAAGGAATGCCTCTAGAATTTGAAAAAACTGGAAAGTTGTTTCAAATTTCAATCCATTTCCATCCATGTTTAATTTAACTCTCTCGTTCTAATTAACATGTTACTATTGTACACTCTTTTGTTACCTCTAGCTATGTTGTAAGATTCCCAATTTCATTTCACGTTGTTATTTATCTTTATTTAGCATAATATTATAAATTCAAATGTAACTTCAATTATTTTACTTTCAACTGAAGATGGTCGTTGCACGACCGAAACATGTCTTGCAAACTTCGTTTGAAATGTGTCGTCATTTTCATAAAAATTATCGTAAAATGCTTTGTATTACCATGACACGTTTTCCCATCTTGTTTAAGAATGAGTCCTTCTGAGCATGAACACTTTCTTCCGATTGGCGTAAGCAAGCAAAGCTGACTACATCCCCCATTGTTGTTACTACATTGGTTTGTGACTGAAAAAAAGAAGAAAAGTACAAAGTTAACTTCAAAGTTTAAAAACTGCACCCTAAACGGGCGGAAAACTTGTTCGGTCCGCGGCGGTATTGAAAGGTTTTTGAGGACATTGTGTCGCGTACTTATCAACTCGTGGCTAAGAATGATTTCAAAAGTTTTGCCGCTCACTTTC
>JAHPZR010051149.1:0-12736 GCA_019787425.1 Platygyra sinensis | reverse complement strand
TGGACCAGATATTTGCTTTACGAAACATCCAGGAACAGTCCCTCGAATGGAACACATCTCTCTGCATCAACTTTATCGATTTTCAGAAGGCATTCCATAGCGTGCATCGAGAGAGGCTATGGAAGATACTTCAAGCATATGGATTACCACCCAAGATTATCAACCTTATCAAGATGTTCTATAACAACTTCGAATGTAGTATCATTCTTGGAAACACCATTACAGAAGCATTTCCAGTAAAATCAGGAGTGCGCCAGGGTTGTATACTTTTGCCTATTCTCCCTTGTTACTATCGACTGGGTGATGCGTCAAGCAACTTCTCTGCGCTCTCGTGGAATACAGTGGACTATCTTCTCTCACCTTCAAGACCTTGACTTTGCTGATGATATTGCCATCCTTTCTTCAACACCTACTCATCTTCAGGAGAAAACAGACGATCTCCATATAAATGCCAAGAAAACGGGTCTGATCATTAGCAAAAAGAAATCCAAAATTATGTTGTCAACTCTGACGCATCAAGGCCAATCAACATCGATGGAGAACCGCTGGAACATATTGAAGAGTTTACTTATCTTTGGAGTGTGATCAGTACAGACAACAGTGCCCAGAAGGACATCAAGGCTAGGCTCAACAAAGCCAGGTGTGCATTTAGCAGGCTCAAAAACATCTGGAAGTCTAAGCAGTATAGCCTTAAGACTAAAGTGCGCATCTACAACAGTAAAGTTAAATCTGTGCTACTGTACGGCTCTGAATGCTGGAGAATTGTCAAGAGGGACATAAACAAAGTCAGTGCTTTTCACAATAGCTGTCTGCGAAGGATCTGCAACATCTTCTGGCCCAATAAAATTTCCAACAACGACCTGTACCAGAAGACTGGGTGCACAAGTATAGATCTTGAAATCAAGAAACGCCGGCTTAGATGGCTAGGACATGTCTTACGAATGTCACCAGAGAGAATACCCAAGGTTGCCCTTAGGTGGACACCTGCAGGCAAAAGAAAAAGGGGAAGACCCAAAACCACCTTGAGAAAGACAGTGGAATCTGACCTTAGTGAGATGGGTTTATCATGGGGAGAGGCACAGGCTATTGCGAAAGACAAGACCCGGTGGAAAAGTGACAATTTTGCGGTCCCATGCCCCACCGGGGGCAATAAAGACTAGAAGAAGAAGAATGAACATGTATGAATTTCTGCAGTTATCGTAAAATCATACTTTTACAAGTTTGTCTTACGGGACACCATTTAGTATTCACAATTTTACGTGGAAAGAGCTTGAAACTCGCTGCTCTCATGACTTTGCTCGCGTGGCTGCCGGTGAACTATCGTCAACTATCATGATGTTCTTTGGCCGTTTGACCATGTGAATGATAGTTGATGATAGTTAAGTGAGAATCAACTATCATCGACTATCACACGCCGTTTGACCAGGGCTCAATAGTTATAATTTTAAATAGTTGATTGCATATATATTTTGTTCTTAGGTTTAGTATTTAGGCCCGACCCCATAAGCTGCACAGCTTTTATTACCATCATGCTTAAATAAAGGTTGTCTGTCTGTCTATCCTGGATTAGTAAACAAAACATATCCATGGAAACATTAACACTAATTAATAATTATTCTGTTTGGCATATTTAATGGCAATGAAGACTTTACTTTTGAATCACTTAATACTCATTGCTAAATATTTTATTAATAAATGTAAATTGAACAAAACTAAACCAACATTAATAGTTTTCTTTGAAAAGATCAAATTAGTTTATCACGTAGAGAGAAAAATTGCCAAAAGAAATTACCGGCTTCATAAGCACTATGAAAATGGGAAAAAATATTGCCTCTTCTTAACTAAGTATCAATTAAGGTTTTCTTTTTACAGCATGTGTCTTGTACTGATCATTCCTTAATTTATATTTTTCTCTTTTTGTTTTTAGTGTATTTATTTATTGTAGTGTTTAACTATAATTTACAGATAACGGTATATTTCTTATGTATTTATTTATTTATCTATTTTTTAGTGTTAGGGCATCTAGTAAATATGCTTGTAACTGTAATTATTGTCGATGTAATAATAAAGAAATAAAAAATTGTTAAATTAAAAAAAACAATAGAATTTGACTATGCAAAACATGACTTTTCACCTTGCAGCATATGGAGGTGTTGTGTTACATGCTGCAAGGTGAGAGCCACGTTTTGCGTAGTCAAATTCTATTGTTATATGTATGTAATAGCATATGCCACATTTCATGTTTTAATGAACACTCGCATAAAAGTAAAAAAAAGCAATGTAACTTCATGCAATTGAGCTGGGGCAGCGTGTGATTAGGGTGGCGATCGAGAAGCACTTGAGGTTATTTGTCGCAATGGCATAAGGCGTGATAAATGTGATCGCGTGTATGGTTACATAATGTACTTTATTGCTTTTGTACTGTTTTATTTGGCAACATTTTGAATCCGAAACACAAAAAAACAAAGTATTGATTTTGGTCCTTGCAGTGAAGAAGATCAAGGAGAATTGGAAGCAGAAGAAGAGAAGGAGATGGATGCCGACAGTTCTGTGGATGTGCCTGAGGCTACTGGTGGGTAATTTTTTTTCCAGTCTGCCCAAATCTAGCCCACTGAGTAGTGATTTGGAGTATTATATATAAATATATATATATTCATGTTTGTAAATGACTATTTATCAAATAAAAATCTTTCCACTATATCTATGTAGAAGATAATGATATTTATTATAATAATTGTTATGTTTGCACAGCTCCTGTTGGCCCTGTTGCGGCTTCTTCCCCTGTTCCTGCCCCTGATCCTGTTACTGCTCCTGCCCATCGTCCTGTTGCTGCTCCTGTTCCTTTCCCTCCCCATGTTCCAGTTGTACAGTATGCCATTTGAACATGTATGTAACCAAAACTACTAAAAGTGCCTAACTTTTAATGGGCTATCCCAATGTTTAACCAATCACAATAGTTCTATAAAGTGTGATGTTTTAAGATGTGATCATCCCATGTGTTAACCAATCAGAGAGGGGTGAGTAACTGTCTATTTTTAGAATGCGGGATGATCACAAAGTCCGTCCAATCACTGGTGCTAGTGCATGGTTCATGAATATTTACTTTACCAAGTTTATTAATTCTTGATCTTATGATTGTGTCCCACTGGTTGTTTGACTAAGTCCTTCAATGAAACTCTGTAGACAAATAGCACAAGATATGCCGTGCAAAACAGTTTGATTACGGTATTCGTTCTGAGTTAAAGAGATTCATGCCCAGCAACACAGGCATGATTCCTTGCTTTCTTAATTCCATATTCGTTTTCTTTGTGTTTAAGATCTCAACTAGATTGTTTGATACAGTTTAGGTGTTTTATTTACATAGAGTCCAAGGTGGCCTAATTGTTCAACCATCTGTGACTGTTTTAACAATGCACAGGTCACTTTTCACATATTAAAATATTTGATCATCCCATGTGTTAATCAATCAGGGAAGGGGGAGTAATGATCTATTGTAAGAAAGCGGGATGATCAAATATTTTAATATGTGAAAAGTGACCTGTGCATTGTTAAAACAGTCACAGATGGTTGAACAATTAGGCCACCTTGGACTCTATGTAAATAAAACACCTAAACTGTATCAAACAATCTAGTTGAGATCTTAAACACAAAAGAAAACGAATATGGAATTAAGAAAGCAAGGAATCATGCCTGTGTGCTGGGCATGAATCTCTTTAACTCAGAACGAATACCGTAATCAAACTGTTTTGCACGGCATATCTTGTGCTATTTGTCTACAGAGTTTCATTGAAGGACTTAGTCAAACAACCAGTGGGACACAATCATAAGATCAAGAATTAATAAACTTGGTAAAGTAAATATTCATGAACCATGCACTAGCACAGTGATTGGACGGACTTTGTGATCATCCCGCATTCTAAAAATAGACAGTTACTCACCCCTCTCTGATTGGTTAACACATGGGATGATCACATCTTAAAACATCACACTTTATAGAACTATTGTGATTGGTTAAACATTGGGATAGCCCATTAAAAGTTAGGCACTCGGAGAGGGGTGAGTAACTGTCTATTTTTAGAATGCGGGATGATCACAAAGTCCGTCCAATCACTGGTGCTAGTGCATGGTTCATGAATATTTACTTTACCAAGTTTATTAATTCTTGATCTTATGATTGTGTCCCACTGGTTGTTTGACTAAGTCCTTCAATGAAACTCTGTAGACAAATAGCACAAGATATGCCGTGCAAAACAGTTTGATTACGGTATTCGTTCTGAGTTAAAGAGATTCATGCCCAGCAACACAGGCATGATTCCTTGCTTTCTTAATTCCATATTCGTTTTCTTTGTGTTTAAGATCTCAACTAGATTGTTTGATACAGTTTAGGTGTTTTATTTACATAGAGTCCAAGGTGGCCTAATTGTTCAACCATCTGTGACTGTTTTAACAATGCACAGGTCACTTTTCACATATTAAAATATTTGATCATCCCATGTGTTAATCAATCAGGGAAGGGGGAGTAATGATCTATTGTAAGAAAGCGGGATGATCGCTAAGTCTGTCCAGTCACTGGTGCTAGTGGATCATGAATATTTACTTTACCAAGTGTATTAATTCTTGATCTTATGATTGTGTCCTCTTGGTTGTTTGACTTACTGCTTCAATGAGACTCAGTAGACAAATAGCACAAGATATTGCTGTGCAAAACAGTTTGATGATTCATTCTGAGTTTAAGAGATTTATGCCCACTAAGGTGGCCTAATTGTTCAAACATCTGTGACTGTTTTAACAAGCACAGACTATTCACATATTAAAATATGTGATTATCCCATTTGTTAACCAGTCACAGAGGGGTGAGTAATGGTGTATTTTTAGAGAGCGGGATGATCACAAAGTCTGTCCAATCACTGATGCTAGTGGTTTAATTTGAATATTTACTTAACCAAGTTCATTGATTCTTGATCCTATGATTGTGCTTTATGGGTTGTGTGAACAACTGCCTCAAGGGGTTTTTGAACTCAGTAGACAAATAAGCAGCACAAGATATTCCTGTGCTAAACAGTTTGATTATTCACTCTAGGTTTGAGATATTTATGCCCAGCTACACAGGCATGTTTGCTTCCTTTGTTAGTAACACATTCCTTTTCTTTGTGCTAAAGCCTCAACTACATTGATTTATATGTGTTTTATTTACAATAAGAATGAAATAGAGGTGAAGATGGCCTATTTGATCAATAGTCTGTAATTGTTAATTATGTGATCATCCCATGTGTTAACCAATCAGGGAGGGGTGAGTAATGGTCTATAATTTTTAAGAAAGCGGGATGATCACGAAGTCTGTCCAATCACTGGTCGGAGCTAGAGGTTCATTGATATTTACATTACCAGTTCATTGGTTACCAAGTTCATTAATTATCTCTTGATCTTATGATTGTTTCCTCTGGGTTGTGTGAATAACTGCCTCAAGACCAATAGCACAAGATAATCCTGTGCTTAACAGTAAATTATTCGTTCTAGTTTTGAGAAATTTAGCCCAGCCACACAGGCTTTGATAGTCACGTGTGCTAAAGATATCAACAACATTGTTTTGAAAATAGAACTGTAACCAGGATAAGACGTATTAAAATGTAAAAGCATTCTCTGGTTAAAAAACGGTTAAAAACAATCATAAGCTTTCGGCTATCAGTCTATAGCCTCTAATGAATGAAAAAATATAAGCGCGTGGACGGAATATATACGAAAAGGGGTGCGAAAAATTCTTATAAAAGTTTAATACAAAAAGAGGTGTGAAAAAGGGGTGAAAAATGTAAAAAAGAGACTAATAGCAATGAAACGGAGTATTGCCTAGGCAACGGCTTAGAGTTATTTTCCGCGTCGAAAGTTTTTGCTGTATGCCATGATTCTAGTGTTTTTCGAACGCGGTAATTGCCTTTGTCAATAACTCAAGCGTTATCGAAATCAATGGGGTGGTTGTTTTGCCACGCATGGTTTGCAACGTTTGAGCCCTTCGCATAGTTCTTCAAATTTCGTTGGTGTTCCTTTTTTTCAGGTTTGAAAGCATCTTCCGGTTTCTCCTATGTAGTTCCATGGACAGTCTTTGCATGGGATTTTATAAACAACATTGGATTGGAGATCTGATAGTTGTCTGAACTTCGGAGATGGGAATAACTTGTTGAAGGGTTTTGAATGGTTTGTTGACAATGCAGATTTCATGTTTACAGAGTAATCTCATGAGAGGCTCAGTTAGGCCGCTGATGTAGGGGAGGCATGCAAAACCCTTGTGAGTATCAGATGGATCAGCCCATTTGAAAAACATAGAGACCAATTCTTCTGGCGGGGGAACTGTAGGTGACGGTGGCGTCTTATTAAGAATGGTAGAAATAACGGATGATGGGTAGCCGTTAGCTTCTAACGCGGCTCTGACGTGGTTGGTTTCCTGTATTTTGCCTTCATGGCTGCTAGGGAGGCTAGAAGTGTCAAGGAAGGCAGTTTGATCATTGTTTTCAAGTTCAATAGTGAAAGAAATTTTGGGGTCGGATGCGTTTAGAGTATTGTGAAAGGAAGAGACAGCGTCCTTCTTGATAATCACGATGCTCCGACGAAGGGCTAGCGCTCGAAACGTCAGCTTTCGAATCTCTTTACGGTGGCTAATTCACATTATCAACTCAGTTGATAAAACCAAATTATCCTGTAATACTCCCACCGACGCAGCACCATAGTTTCTTTAGAAACTTACCCCCTCTACTCATTTGTCATCAACATTGTTTTAATATTGTTTTGTTTTATTGTTTTAATTGTGTTATTTTTTAAATTGTTTTTTGTTTCATCAACATAGTTTTAATTGTTTTATTTACCACAAAGATAATAGAGGCAAAGGTAGCCTGATTGTTCATTATGCCCCTATCCCATATGTTAACCTATCAGACAAGGGAAGAGTGGTATAGTCACGACGGCTGCCCTATCACTGGAGCAACTTAGCCTTTTTGTAAATATTTACTTAAATACAGTCTTCCCTTTTAACTTCATTCTTCGTCTTTTCATGTTACATTCCTGTAATATTGCTTTTGATATGTGCCATTTACCGGATAAACAGACTTTGTCAATACAGCAGAGAAGAACGTATTTCAGATAATAAAAGCAAACCACTCTTAAATTAAAAGCCGATTTTTTTTCCCGAGATTTGAGAAATTTGTGCCTTGCAACGCTGGCATGTTTGCTCGTTAGTTTTCTTTGGCAAACATCTTGATGAAATAATTTGAAGTGTGTATTGTTTTGCTCTCTTTATATGAATTAATAGAGGCGAAGCTGACTTGGGTTTCACTATCGGAGTCGGTAGTCAGTCGATCGTTGAAACAAGTACAAACAAACCGGCTTGGTTAAATTTAATCATTTCAAAACTGATGTTACATTTCAAGACAAGTAAATAATTATGCTTCATTTTTCCACCATCGGCATATAAACTGAGCAAATCTTTACGCTTAGTTCTTACCTCAAATTTTGTGCGTTGTACTTCAGTAAACTTTTCCTTACTGGTCAAAAAATGTTACCGGAAGTTTACGTCTGTGTGGTTCTGCTGCGAATTCTCCATTCTTCGTGGCTTTTTCTTTCCAAATACTCT
The DNA here is from genome assembly GCA_019787425.1 of Platygyra sinensis. Lineage (NCBI taxonomy): Eukaryota > Metazoa > Cnidaria > Anthozoa > Scleractinia > Merulinidae > Platygyra > Platygyra sinensis. The sequence goes on along the minus strand of JAHPZR010051149.1, from coordinate 5,118 downwards.
TCACTCTGGCTTAAGTCTGGCCAGCTTAAGTTTTTCTCAGCTGAACGTGTTATGGTACACCTCAATGATAGCTATATCTTCTATCAAAATTATTGCTTTCGCCTGGGCCACATGTTACAAATGTCAGCAAGTGTGCATGGTTGAGTCATCTATCTTGCACTCGCCTCCGAATTTTGGTTAACATGGCTAGCAGTTGAACTCTGTCGTTAACCCTCGAACGATCTTCGCAAGTGTAAACATCTTGAGTGGGTCATTCAACTCGACTTTGCCCTCATTAGACATGAACTGGTGGAAAACAGCGAATGCTTACTTTGTGTTGCACACGTACTTTCGCGTTTGTTGGCGGGAATTTTCCTTGACTGAGTCAGTGAGTATACTCGTGCACACTTGTTACACGCAACAACTAAAGGAGCCGAAATGTCAATCACTTTTCCATAGCAACTGTCAAATAATGAAGCGAATTTTCATGATAAAGACGGGAGTAGTAGGGGAGGGACCACGGTTTCCTTTTTTTTGTTGTGGTATCGCTGTTGAATAAATTAACTTGATTTTAAATTGCTGTGGAATACATTAAGGGGAGTGATGTCATAAGTTATTGTCTTGTATTTGTAAATAAATTGCTGTGGAACACATTAACATGTTCTGGTCGTTACTGCTGTGGTTTAATTTTTTGTAAATAACTATAACACCTATGTAACTTGTTGTAGACAACCGTTTTGTCTGTAATAATTCTTGTAAATAACTTAAATCAATAATCAGCTTAAATCAGCTCGGTAGGCTCGGTTTTCTTGGCACCCAAGCTTGAAGCAGTTTTGACCGGTTTTTAGCAATTTTCACTTTCACTTGTTCTCCGGGCGAAACTTTGTTGTCGACTTTTTAACGATCACCATCTTGGTAAGCCAAAGCTGAACACAGATGTCTTTGAACTTCCATGGACGGGAAAAGATCAACCGTGAGGAATCCCAGGTTTCACTGTTTGAGAGGTTTCTGAGAGGAATTGGATCGATGTTAAACAGTTATTATAGGGTACTGGTCGTTCTGAAATTTAGCAGGGAACTGGGGTGAGTTTCAAATTTGAACCAATCGATAAACTCACACCACCACATGAAAGAATACTTTGAGACTGTAAACGTCCTAACTCCAAATGGGTGGTAGAACAGGTGACTAATGTGACCTTCTTCATCACCAAGCTCCGAGGGCATCCAATAGGGCGAGGAACGGATTTGCTGACTACCTAAGCAAAAATAATGGCTTGCTTCCCCTGGATCGAAACCATCAGACCGGTAAGATCTACAGCGACAATATATGCTTCTTTCGGGCCCTCGCTCTCCACAATTTATTTTGAATTTCATTAATTACATAATCAAGGTCCATTAGTGTTTCTTCTTTTCTGATAATGTTCTCAGGACATTGCACTTCTGTCGAGTCAACGTTCCTAGCCCCTTCCGCGTTATGATCTTCGCGAGCTTCCATTTCTTTGAAATCTTTACATTTTATTTTAGTTCACAGGGGCCGTAGTAAAGAGCGTACAGAATTCGCTCTTGCAGTTGTCTCGGTTGGATGATCTCATCAACGCTATCCAGTTCAAGGGACGTAAGGTAAACACTGGTCCAAGGCAACTTTGGTAGCTCGGCCACATACGCTTCCCACGACTTCCCCAGTTTGAAACCAAGCGCACTACATACACTTTCAGCCGTTTTGTGGACCTCATTTAGGTCGATCTTGTCTCTTAAGTCATCGTGGTAATAGAACCAGCCATCTTCGCTGTCCATCATCAGACATGAATGCTCTCTCTGACTCGGATGGTGAATGGCACAGCCGTTACAACGATTCACTTTCTCTTGTTGAATGAGGGCGTCAAATATTGTAGCGTATGTTAACTGGAACACATGCCCAATAATGGTCGCTACCTTTTTGCGTTGGATCTGCTCAACTTCATCCACCGTTGAGGTTTAGTATTGGAGTGAAGGTTAATGTTCGTGAATAACTGGTTAAAAGCCATGACTGCTACCCATGCAATCTCACAGTTTGTGAATGATGCATTCGGTAGTAAACGCGCTTTTATTTTGAACACATACAATAGATTTTCAAATAACCAATCAGTGTTGAAGGTTGTGTGAAAACAATGGGGCAAGTCTAAGCGAGTTCAATGTGGCATTGTGAAGAAACCAGTTTTTGGGACTGGTTAGTCTGGATAAATCAGTTAATGAGAAACCACAGCAGTAACGACCAGAACATGTTAATGCATTCCACAGCAATTTATTTACAAATACAAGACAATAACTTATGACATCACTCCCCTTAATGTAATTCCACAGCAATTTGAAATCAAGTTAATTTATTCCACAGCGATACCACAGCAAATTTATTAGAAACCACAGCAAAAAAAAAAGGAAACCATGGTCCCTCCCCTACTACTGACGGGCTACTGTCCGCGTCATGTACAAATGTTAATGGCATGAAACTTCACTGAATGAGGGGTTGACCACAGACAACCGTGCACATCGGCAATTAAACAGCAATAAGCAATAACAAATTGGTTTTGATTTCATCTCCCTACTTACCATTGGTCTAAGTGATACAAGTTTGGACTGTCCTGAAAATTAGTGTAAATGTCACGTTTTAGTTCAAGTTCATTAAATGTGTGCTGATGGCTAAGTGTTATGTATAGCATGTGTAGGATCATTCAGAAGTTGATTTGATTTTGTATATTAACAAGAAGTCTGTGATCAATGAGCTTTGATCCTACTATACTTCATACAAGTGGCTTCTACTTACAGCATCTAACGGAGCCAAGTGCCCTTCGAGGAAGGCACCGAGTTCCTCTAAGAAGTCCGCCACTTGATCGTCGGCCAAGGGCAGCTGTACGAAGAACAACTTTGACCTTCAGACTAGAATGTTCGAGTTTTTGGACCCCAAATAAAGGACGACAAAGATTTGTAGCAGAAATTGATTGTCTTACCGTTCGTATTTGATTTGCCATTAAATTCTCTAAATAAGGCAACTTCTGCTTCTACTTCTTCTACTAAAACCATTAGCTTATGCACTCAGTTTTTGATCATGTGATAAGCAAAGTGTTGCACAAGTCATTCAAATTCCATTGGACAACAGAACTACTTTAATTTTAATGTGTAAAGCCGGCAAAGTTTCGTTCGGTGGACTATTTTCTGTACTTCTGTCTACGAAAAGGCAGAACATTGAAGACGTCCAGTCACAGCTTTCATGTATAGTTTCTTATTAGTTAAATCAAAGTGGTTACCTTGGGAGGCCGGAGAGGTTGCTGTTAGAAACAAGCCGTGGTAAAATAAATACTTCATCGATACCGGAAATCACGTTTTTACAAAGTCTTTAGCAGATGTGTTTGTTTAAGTCATGTAAGTTGTTTTTTGTTTAATGTGATGGTGTTTAAATCACATGTCATTGCGTTGAACTGTCTGTTTCTTCAATCAAAAAAGGTGACCGAAAGTGCCACTTTTTAGTGAAAAAGCTGGCATGCACCGTCAGTGGTATGTGTGTTATTGAAGATGATCGTGTTAGTCTTCTTTTCATGTGGACGAGCAAAAAGAGACGAAAACGCGATGCGTTAATGCGTATGTAGGTTTTTTATTTCTGTGAAAACGACCAAAACCTTTTTTCCAAACAAAAACGAACCATATGAGTGTACGGTGCCTACTCAACATAACTTTAACAGGATCACCATTTGAGAAAAAAAAAACAGTAAAACGGCAGCAGAAAAATGTACACTGTTTTCTGAGTGTTTTTCTCTTCCTTCATGCCAAGGCTTTTCTAAACGGTAACATCATTACAACCTGTTAAAATCTACAATTATAACCTATTATATTTTGGGCAGCGGATCCCATGAATACTCCTGTCTGTGTGGGTGAATGCACAAGTATGGCAAGCCAAGCATGACAAAAGTGGGTTGAGTTGAAAATCACCTATCGAGTCTCAGTGATCGATGTGTGAGAATGAGAAATCACTGTGCGAGATTGGAAAATCACTATGTGAGATTAGAAAATCACTGTATGAGAAATTAAAATTGCTATACGAGAATAAAAAGATGTCATGCGAGATCATAAGTACTTATCGAGTCTCAGTGATCGATGTGTGAGAATGAGAAATCAATGTGCGAGATTGGAAAATCACTACGTGAGATTAGAAAATCACTGTATGAGAAATTAAAATTGCTATACGAGAATAAAAAGATGTCATGCGAGATCATAAGTACCTATCGAGAATGAAAAACTGCCATGCGAGATTGAAATTAACTGTTGAGAATGAAAAATCGTTGTGTGAGAAAAAGAAATCACCATTCGAGATTATCGATTGGTTTTTTTCTGAGCCGGTGATACATAACCAGTCAGCGGAGAGTACTTTGGCGGGATTTCATCTTCAAAATGGCGGAGCAACTGGGTGCAGAGGACGTTACAGAGTTTATTGATTCTCTAACGAGTATTGTTGAAAGAACCGCTTCAGTTTATCGTGCATCTGATCACACAAGAATGCTTATTGCCATATCACTGTCACAAAATTCCTCTCTAGGCGAGCTGTTTGAGGTGTTAGAAGTAGCTTTAGCTATGTTATTGAGAAAGACGTCAGATATTTTACACGCATCCAGCATTCGTCCAAAGGAGAAGGCTCCATTGACATTCTCTGCAAGTACAGGAGGAAGACCGGCGTACATTATTACAAAGGAAATGATCGAGCAACTTCGTGAGACAGGAATGAACTGGAGAAGTATAGCAATATGCCTTGGAATTTCCGACCAAACACTATACAGAAGAAGGATCGAGTTTGGAGTGGAAAACAATTTCACAGATATTACGGATGAAGAATTAGACAGTCAGATACAGCAGACCCTAAATTTAACGCCATATAGTGGGGAAACCTATGTTAGAGGCAGTCTCAAAGGTAGGGGTATAAATGTTCAACGATTCAGAATCAGAGAAAGCTTGAAGAGGATAGATGGGATAGGTAGAGCTGTGAGATGTCGGTATGCGATCTGTCGAAGAACCTACAATGTCACAGGTCCAAATCATCTGTGGCACATTGATTCAAACCATAAACTAATCTCATGGAGATTCATCATCCATGGATGCATCGATGGCTACAGAAAAA